>JAHWFP010146593.1:49617-79972 GCA_023313725.1 Lithobius niger
CACTTTTCGAGATTCGAAAAGTGTCTGTGAGAGCAGGCAAAAAATACAACTCCGAGCGGTGGATCACTCGGCTCGTGGGTCGATGACGAACACAGCCAACTGCGAGAAGTAATGTGAATTGCAGGACACATTGAACATCGACATTTCACTCCCGGGGCCACGCCTGTCTGAGGGTCGGTGAAACGATCTCTCGCGAGCAGGCTGTTGGTACTGGCGACCGGTGCGGTTGAAACACCCGCCTCGAAAGGGGAAGGGTATGTCGGCGCGCGGGGCAGCAATGTTCTGTGCTAACCGACCGTCCCCAATCCGATCTTGGTGAGGCCTATATAGCCCCTCGGGCTTACGGCTAGCATTGCGAGTTGGAACCAGCAGCCCGATATCCCGACTGGCTCGCGGTCCGGGCCTACCGCAGAACGGTTGATGCTCGAGTTTCGGCTCGGTGTCCCAGACTGCGCGGCTTTAGAATAGCAGGGAACACTGACCGGATGCCTAGCGTGGCCTGACTGGCTTCACTTGTGGTGACTGTAACGGATACCTGGGACACCTAGCGTGGCCTGAATGGCTGCCCTTGCGGCGGCTGTGACGGATACCTGGGATACCTGGCGTGGCCTGACCGGTTTACCCTTGCGGCGGCTGTGACGGATACCTAGTGTGACTGGACTTTGAACCCAGCCGAACTCTCACGAAGAGTAGTCGACTGTCGAGAAATTGACGTCGAACAATAAAATGAAAGGCGATAGACCCAACCAAGCCGTTTTTGAGGACAATTGAGTGCATTTGTTCGCTAAGCTGACACAAGGTGTCTCTGGGGCCAGCTGGGGTCTCTCGCTCTCACAGACTTTACTGTCATCAGTACTTCATGGTGTAGGGATTCTATCCTGCCATCGGATGGACCCACCAGGAAATTGTCCATTTCGAAGACTGATCCCAAGAACGCAAAGTCCTTCTCTGCGGTCAGCCGTGATTTCTGTCACTTGATACCTACGCTGAGGGGTACAGAAGGCCCTCTGTGAACGGTTGCTGGATTTGAAGATTGGTCTTGTTGAGGTTCCTCAGAAGCCAGTTGTCCAAATAGGGCTTTTATTTTTTCTGACGATTGAAGCCCAATACTGGTCGAAGCAGGAACGTAAATATGTGTGGAATCATACACAGTATGAACGGCATAACCTTGAAGTTCACGTTGCCTTTTGGACTTAAAAGTCAGATTGCGCGAGCGGGAAAATGAACCCTCAACCCATGAACTTTGAAACAAAAGGGCAAAGTATCTAACATCGAGCTCATTTGGCTTTCCGTCCTGTTTAACCTTGAAGTGGTAGGTTACCTCTTTCGAGATAAATCAGAAATATTTGAATGCAGACACATGCAGGAGGGATACACGCAGGTACACGTCCAGGTCCAGGGACACCGTGAACTCGTCTCATTGGAGCGATTCCCAGACTGATACCAGAGTCTCTATCTTGAAGTGTCTTGTTGAATGAACATGTTAAGTAATGGAGATTGAAGATTAGTCTGGAGTCTCCTCCCTTCTTTGAAATTACTCGCGCTTGGCTGTAGAATTCCAGCGTCCCAGGTATTTTGTCTTTCGCCAGAAGGGTCTTTACCACTTCTTCCAGAAGCGAATTTTGGCTTTCTAACCAGGATGGAGCGTCGTCTGTTAGTCTTTGGTCTGAACGAAAGGGGGCTAGTACCCTTCCAGAACGATGGAGAGGATGAACTAATCTTGCGTCACTTTGTCCCACTTGGCCGCATGGAATCTTAACCTGCCTCCTATTGACCAGTGAAGGGGTGCAAGTTGGAATGGTCCCTCATCACTTGTGGCCTCTTTTCCCTTGCCTCTGCGACTTTGGTTGCTTGCCTGGCCCTGGCTTTGCAGTGGGGTACTAAGCCAGTGCCACTTCTCTTCTGTTCCCTTCATAACGGCTGATCCTGAAAGGGCAGCTTCCCATACAAAATGAAAGGTGTCTGTTTTTCGCTTCGCTTTCTACGTCGAGCTATTATCTTTTTTTTTTTTTTTAGTTTGAGGCATACACTGGCTTTTCGCTTTTCGAATGGCTTTTCGCTACAATGGAAGGGAAGGAGCAGTAGTTTATGCAGAATGTGTCTGGGCATGTTGTTCACAGAAGCGAGGTAGGCATCTAGATGTAGCATTACCATGTTGGCTGCCAGCCAAACAGCCCAGATCAATGCATTTTGTGGGGTGGTACTTTAAGTCCCGTACCACCGCCACCTTTAGTTTCCCACGCTTCGGTCCATCTGTGGGCTGCCCAGCTATTTCAAGAGGTTACATAGCCGATCGGTGCTAGTGTGTAGCTTGATAAGTTATTGCACCTAATAAAGAGTAGACAACAATGTAGGTTGTGATTTATGCAGGAGGAGATAAACGTGTGTGGTTATATAGAAGTGGACAATAATGCTTGTCTATGTACTGATATATTCTATTGTTGGTTTAATTTGACAGTTGAAGATTATTGCCTTTGTGCATTGTTGCCGGATCTCCTCTTTATATCGTTGTACCCAATGCGGCTGCACTTTTCCTTTAACTTTTTTTGTACTCTGACTCTCACCGGAGTAAGACGTGCTCTGATCCCTGACTAATTTTTTAAAGGCCTGTCCGCCATTATGGTATTAGGCCTAAATGAAAATGACTTGTTCCATTCTGAGGAAATTACTTCATCTGCCTTACACAAGTTGACTAATGTTTATCGAGTACCGTAATGCTTGGCTAATCATCTAATGTTTACCGTAATAATCACGATATAAACTAACATAAGCCAATATCATGCAGAATATAAGTTTTTTTTAGGCCAGAACACAAAATGGCAACAGTTCAGATCGTAGTAAAAATAAGGACAACCGACAAGGATTAACGTGCCAATTTTCCACCTTATGTAAACTTTGACTAAAATGTAAAATAAAAGCAGTGGAATTTAAGAATGTATTTTTTCTTGGACGAAAGTTATTCACGTTGATTTTAGGTCACATAAATCTCCATCCAATTCAACAGATCCATAGGCGCCGGAGCCCCGGGGGGGGGGGGGGGGGGGGGACGCGCCCCCACCACTTTTTCTATTAGAAATCGCTCTACAGTAAGCTTGCATTGCTAGTCTGGCTTATTTGTATTGTTTTGTCCAGTGAATGGCCATAAAAAATAATTTGTTAGTTTACGTTTCAGTGACTTCTTTACATATAGTTTTAGTTATTTAGGCTGCCCAAGTCGGCGACATGCAAAACTAAATGAACTGCTTGCGTGTCTTGACGTAGGCTTTTAGCGCCCAGCCACTGAGATGTTGGTTAGTATACGTTGCCTGATGTGACTTTCCGAACACATCGAAAGCACCCTTGCACAGCGATGTAAGCTAATACACATCACACATTTATTAGCAAACGTGAATACAAGCATTTACGAGGGTGATGGTTTGGCAGTACTAGTAGTGAAAATTAAAGAAATTGTGAAAAGTTTATTGTACTTTTTACTTTAGATAGCTAAAACCGACCAGCCATGACACGGCATCTTCCCGATAAAAAACCAAAGTAGTCCGGGGCCCAGCTCCACTCAGTGTCGGGCATATAATTATGTAAACGTATTTTTTTCATATTTTTATTAATCGGTTTAAAAAAGAAACACCCTTGGGATCTGTTTCCATGTGTTTGTCCAGATTACATTGCTACACTTGATAAAAAAAAATTCCGGTGGGGGGGATTTCGGAACATGGCCCCACCACATTTTTAAGGCTTGAGGCGCCTCTGAACAGACCTCAACGGCAGCAGATTTGGTTGTAAGCCAAAGCCAGCCGCAAACTTGTAGTCATATTGAGCTTGTATCTAAGTTGTCTGTGGAATGCGAAACATCACGCTCTACTACACTGGCTAAGTTAACTGTCCGCCGACAGATTCCTGACGCTATCAATAGAAATATTGGTAATTTCTGTGTGGTTTGTGTACGAAACCACTAGTAATATATTTCAGGACATCACTTTAAAAGTGTCTGGGCGCTCACACCGCTCGACATGTTTTACTGATATGTTGACTCCTGCTACACCAGTTTCAGGCTATGTTGTAGGACGGTCTTGTTTCGGAGTTACATGGGAGTGTTCAGGAAGTGTTGAAGTGCTGCCATGAACGCCGAGTAGACCAAATCTGCGTGTGATATCATGCTGATGCTCAGGGTGATACGCTCGTCCACCTTGAATTGGCTAGTCGGATGTATTGTTGTTTGGCTGGACGGATCAGGTAGTAATCAATTATCACTGAAATCTCTTCCGCAGTCACCTCTACCTCCTTGTACGTGACAAAGTTTTTGGTGTCTTAAAACCCCCTGGGCCGAAGAAATGCTCTTTTTACTCGCATCATGTTGAGGCAGGTCCTTCCACAGTGATATGGGTTGGCCGTCCCCACGTAGCACTCCTTCCAGGTCTAGCAGCGTTCTGAATAGGAACCTGGATCGAGGTAACGAGCTGTAGGGTTTTCACGTCCTCTTGATTGGCGTACGTTACCATAGACGGCTCCTTAGAATCCTGTGGCGGCTTAGCCTGTCACTCTTTGCAGAAGTTGAAGGGCAAATAGCAACATACCATGCCGACTAGTTCTTCAAACTGCTGTTTGATGGGCGCCGGGGTGGTCTATGCCACAGATCCCTCCTCGTTCTTGTTGTAGTCTCTGTATCTGTCATGGAGACTATGATGGCTATCCGTGGTGGTAGAGCAACTTTGGTGAGTTTGGTAGCATTTCCGGTTGTCCCTTCCAAGCTGGCTTTCAGCCCCTGGCGACTAGAGACTAGGTATGGGAGGTTGGCGTCTCGGCCGCTCTCTTTGTTACTGTTCACGGGATCCCAAACAAGATGTCTCGTGACTTGTGGAATTTTGGGTCTTTCTCCGACGCCAGGCTGTAGACTCAGCTTTATGGTGACTGAAACATGCCTTTGTCAGCAGTGGGGCTAGCGTCTCCTGGTTAAAAAAATTAAAAATTAAAAATAATGTACAGATGTACAGATGTGTGGTTCACTGCTGGTGTCAGGTTACATAAGCTGGCAAAGATATGCGACTTGGTGGGGCAGGCATGGCTGCCTGATTCAGGACACCCTGCAGCTTACTGGCACTTACGGCAGTATACGCGACTGCACATAAGTCTCGACAGTGTAATCAGCGGTTCGGGCGGGATACTCAGCGACAGAAAGGGGCCGAGAATTGGTGGTTCCAACAATTCGGTAGAGGGATTGGCCCAATCATTGAATCAATGATCCAATTTTGTGGTTGATCCAATTTTGTGGTTGATCAAACTTCGGCGGCGTAGACTGCAATAGGTACGAACCGCAAGAAGGTAATACTTTCTACCTCAGAGTTCTACGGCATGCATTTGGAAGAGATCGTGCCCACTCCTGGGGCCAATGGCTCAGGCAATGGCGACTCCTCCTTGGACCATTTGGCTGGTGGAGACTGGCCATGAGGGCCGAGACGCGAGCCAACCACGTTGACAACCACCGCTTTACTATTCGTGTGCAAATATAACTGCATCGAATTCGTGGTTATCAGCAGATCCTGGGCAGATAGCACTTTTTCCACTGTTCTTGATACCAGTTGACTCCGATTTTGAAGTACAAGTACTATCAACAGACTCAACGATCTTTCTGGTTGGCAGAAGGTCACCGGGATCAAGCTCAAATTCGGATGACACAAGAGCTATCGTCAAGTGACGGTCGAACAAGAATCTCTACTTCATTACATGGGCTAGGAACGAGGGTCATATCGCTACTCAATTCCGCTGCCCAACACTTTCATGTTACCTTTCTAGTCTGAAGAAATCCAGCGGTCTGTTTTGGAGAATGTATTGAGCACACTTCCTCACACGGGCTACGCAAGAACTCACACGGTCGACACTCGTAGCAATCTTTGTGCCTATCTCCCGGTGTTAACCGATGACCACAATGGCCGTACATCACTTTTTTGGTCTTTATAGCGAATCACAAGACTCGTAATCACCAGTAAGCAAACAATAAGTAGAACAGACTCGTGCAACGCACGCTATGTCTAACAAAAAAAGTGATGAGACTTGATAGGTGGTATTGTTGCTTGCGTGCTTTGCCACCCAATGGGAGAGCGGGCACGTAGAGCAAAATTTGATTTAAAATACACAGAAAGAGAGCATATTTTAACGAAATAACCAAAATAAAGATAAGCGTTTTTGGATGATAGTAGAAACGAACTGAAGGTTGATAATTGGAGACTCCATCCAAGTTAGCATTGTTGTATTTCAGCACTGCTGGTGTCCCTGGCCACAATCCTAACTGACCTTACACTCCATATGTCTACAAGCTATTTAATCCCATTACTGTTGAATTTGAACATTATTTAAAATATATCAATAGTAATAACTTGTAATCACTGTAAAGCTACTTAGATGATGACTAGGGATGTGCGATACTGGAAAAATTCGAGCCGAGTTTTCTAGTTTTCCGAGCCGGAAAAATTCGGCTCGCTGCTCGCATCCATACTCGAAAAACTCGAATCTGGTAAAAATACGATAACTTCGTCAATTTTTGACCAATTTTGACATTCCGATATACCAAATTAATTGTCTCGGCGAGAGCTCTCATATTAATTTCAAGTTATATCTTTAAAACTGGAAAAACATGACCACGACAGTCAGTTAAGCATCACCAAGTTAAAAGAAACTTGCAAACAAAATATTTCCACCGACTGCGCGAACTCGGCTCGATACTCGAGCCCTCTGTTGCAAACTTTCTCGGCTCAACTAGAGTTAAATTATTCTACTCGCACACCCCTAATGATGACACATAAATGCCCCAACTGCAAGATAGAAAAAAAAAAACCGCCAAAAATCTACTCACCATGGTCTGGCAGGATACATTTGTTGAAGACGTCTATTAGTTCTTCTACGCCCACAAATGGACCCTGTTAGACAAAGAGGAGAATGGTTAAAACGACAGCTACACTGGTACCAACTTTTCCAATCTGATATCGATACCGATCCCAGTTTTAACAATTTTGCCGGCACCGATACGGATTTCCAAAAATTTAATCCCTATTTTTTTTTTACCAATGGTATTGTTTTCTTCAAAATTCCATTAATTATTAAAATAACAAATTTTAAAGTTGTAACCAACAGTTAAAAGATAGCCAGGAAGATACTTGGTGATTCCTGCGTCGCAAACCGCATGTCGTAATCTTGAACAGTTCCCGAGTTATCCATATTTCAGGGAAAGTTGCCGATAGCTATCCGATACCACAAATATCGACAACCGATCTGATCCAGTGTCGGCATCGGTTCAGACTTAGTATAAACGCTTCCAATGTTTGGGTTAATGGGAAACACCAACAAAAAAGGACGTGGGAAAAAACTCTAGGGCTCGAAGGCAGAGGTTTGGAGAGGTTATACTACTAATGTATGTGTTACATTTTTAGCTTAACTTTCAACTTACTATTGGTCACAGAAATAAATCGTCATTGTTTATGAGGATCTAGCAATGCATCAGGTGTCTAGAGTTTTCAGTTTTTGACACCGGCGCAGTACTAAATCACTTAAAATCAAGGTGCTCTCCCCCATAGAGATCTCTAGACAGACTGTTCCATCCTTGTTTGGGCTCGTCAATAGAGAATACTCTGTGGATGAGCGCACAGGTACCTCATGAGAGCATAGTACTAAATCCCGTATCAACTAATTAAATACTTTTTGCTGAATACTTATGCTTTAAATTGGTTCATAATAATGCAAGCACTTTCGTAAGAAAAACTGAAGTGTTGATTGGGGCTGTATCCCAAACCCCATTTTAGATCAACGTAAACAATTTCTTCAACATCAAAAGGATAAATATTGTGATTAAGCAAGACATAAAGCATACAAATTCCTTTCCTCTCCTTCAACAATTCAGTATTCAGGGAAGGACTGGGTGGGGAGCCTGGCTGCCAATTGCAGATTCTCCCTTGACAAATACAGGGTGGTCCACAAAAAACTGACGACCCATTTTATGTCCAAACATTTTTTGTTAGCACCCACCAGAACCGTAAAGGGTCAAATGATGTCTAGCAGAACGGGTAGTTTTCTAAGTCTCTTTTCGATTCTGGAGGGTGCTAACAAAAAAGGTTTGGACTTAGAACATTTTGGGTCGTCAGTTTTTTGTAGACCACCCTGCAGAGGCCTGATACCCTGTAATTTTTTTTATGTTCGTTGAGATTAAGAATAAAAAAAAAATCAAGCTAAATGGAGCTTTAGTCACATTTTGTATACCGCACACAGAATGACAAGAATCACTTGATGCACATTCACCAACAGATGAAGAAAGTGTCGCTTCATTTGCTGACTTTGTTCTTCTTCCCTAATCCCCTTTCCTACGGGAGAAATGGAAGCATTCAAAGAAACACGTGACTCAAGTCTAGAATAACTGTGTTCATGCGCTCCAGTACGGGCCATCCCTCTCCAATATCGTCTTTTTTTACTGTAACTCAGACAACAAAACTAATCACAGCAGACTCTGTCTACACAATCTTTTACAAACGCCAGTACACCAACACAAACTTTGTATTTTGTGACGCAACACTCTTGCATCTTGCTGTGTAGGCAGTGATCTCGGGGATGACTGGGGATGTCAGCCACTCTCAATTTTTTTTAGTTAACAGCGACTAACATGCTTTCACCAACTCCAATACGACTGAAAATCTTGACGAAAATACTACAAGGCATGTGTTTTTACTCTTCGAGGATTCTACACGAATTGGAAGAATCATTACTCCACCATAAAGATTTTTTGGCTCCTAACCTGTAGTTGGAGCAGTGATCCTAAAGCTTATAATGATAATAACAACAAAATGAATTCCCCTGGTGCAGGACAGTGGATTTTAAACTGGCATTTATTTTATAGGCTAGTTTACTTATTTATTCAATTTGGATTCCTACACCCAATAACAGTAATTTAAAAGGAAAACTGTAGCAGAAATAGACTAATGCATGTTTTAAACTGGCCGGTGCAAGTCAAGGCCTTCTAACAAAGGGGATTTCACCATCCTGACAGCACATGCAGTGTCGAGGGTCAATAATGCTGCAGACAAGAAGGTTGTTGTCTGCGTATGTCCGGCGGAGGAAGGAGCAGCCTTTGCAGTTTCTCGACGGATGGTACCCTAAAGGACGCACATAGCCCACTTGTTCTACTCCATGTAAATATGTATTATATAGTACAGTATTTAATTTTACTTAAGTATAACATGACATTGAGGGAAAAAATAAATAATTTTTCATGACAGTTCTCAGTTACCCTCACGGTGTGAAAAAATTTTGACCCCCTGAACACTAATGCAACAAACAATACCAAAACTTACTCGGAAGCACATAGGAGGTGGCAATAAAGTTATAAGATGAGTTGCGGCAGGTGGCAAAGGGAAGATTCCTCCGGATACAGGATGAGCTCCTGGAGCTAGTAAAATAACAAGAATGATTACGAAACTTGCAAAGGAAAATCCCCACCTTGTTGCGAACAAATGATTGCTAGAAATTGATTTGGGTGGTGAAAGTTCAGAATGAGGAGTCATTGAATACAGAAACAACTACTTATTTCAAACAAATCTTTCATATTTGTCCACAACCCAAAAGGATTTTTCTGTCAGTAGCATTTCTCATACATGAAAGTTAGACCTTAAACATTGTTGAACGTAACTAAACTGTATTACTAATACATTTTCAGTTACTTTCAAATTTCAGTAATGTTTAAGGCCTAACTTACATGTATGAGAAATTAGGATGTTTACCATACAGATAATACAGTATTAGCTACTTGATAAACATCCTAATTTAAGGCCACGAAAAAATGTTATATGACTCTCAGGAAGGGCTTAAAGGGTTATCAAGTTTGTCCCTGGTAGCAGATTATTTTCTAAATGCTTTATTAAATTATTCGTTGGCATTCTCCACCTTACATGATATGCCGCTATTTATGACTGATTCTATGTACTACACTACTTAGGCAAGAGATTTTAACCATTTCCAGTACACTTTTGACTGCAGCCACGAAGCAGAAAGTGCATCACTGAAAAACGTACACAGAGAGAGCACAGCCTAGTTGATAGTACAGTGAAACCTTATAACAATACCACTTACAACAATGGAATTAACGAGGCTCTTTAAGCAACAATGCATGCAAAAGTGATTGTTTATAACAATAAACCTGATATAACATTCCAAAGACCCCTGGACATCGTTAAAAAGAGGTTTCAATGTAATGTGGAACAGGAAGCAAGCAAGGTAGAGAGCAGCCCGAGGAGCGCACGGTACTTGAAAAAAGCTTAAGAAGTTCAACTAAGTTTGTGAATGTTCTTGGTAACAGCCAGTGCGTACGTATAGCTTTCAACCTTAAAATTTGAATATTTTTATTCATGAAAGGTACTCCAAGCAGTTTTGTAAGAAAGTAAGCACCCAACAGCTTGTGTACCGCTGTTGGTTAGGTTGCTTCTGTGTTGCAACACCGCTGCTGATAATTCTTTTACTACAGTAATTTTAACTGATGAATTTAGCATTTAAACAATAATCAGTCGACAAACACCTAAACGTCATCAGAAACGTTCGTTTTGAAAAACCATCAACACATCAGACATAACGCACGTAATTATTTCTGTAAAATATTGGTTAAAATAATAATGGTATGCTAAAATCATTTTATTAATGAAAACAGTTTTAAATTTTTAATCCAAAGCTTAACCCAATTGGCACTGGCTCGGTTACTGTGAGCCGGTCCAATGCAAACAATTTTTTTTTTTTAAAAACAGTTGAACACCAAATACTACCCAACTTGTTGCGCTAAAGGACAGTTTAAAAACCACACAGTCGATTAAGATCCAAGTATCAGTTTGAAGTTTCTGTTAAAGTCTGGGAGACTTGTGTTAAATTTTAGGAGACAAATGAAGATTTGTTTTTTTTTTAAACATAAAAGCCCCTGTAAGGTCACTTAAAAAAAAGAAAGTTGCTTCTTGGAATTTTTGTTAAGAAATTTCTGCGAGTGGGCGGAATTTTGTTTTTTATTGTTCAACCTTATTTGCTCTATATTTTATGGAATTACTTTTTTATTTCAGGTAAAATAAAGAATACTGCTTTATAATTCTGCTTACCACGTGTCCATAAAGTTATTTAATGACAAGAGTGGTAATTTTGTATTTACATGCGTAAACATAAGGAACAGTTTTGATCCGTAGCTGCTTTTATAGCATTACAAGTACCATACAAGAAACACGCACTAACCACCAGGAAAAACATACTTCACAGTTCTATTTAAATTTTCAGAGAAAAGTCTGTTCTCCTTTTTCAGAAAAAAACACAAAACACACAGGAAAAGGAAGAGTTCAAGTCATCGCACAAACAAAAATTCGAAATGACATGCGTGGAGGAGCAGACCACTGATCTGCAAAACATCGCATTCAAAGAGATTCCACCTCCTGTCAAGTTCGGCTGCAAGCTTGTAGTGCACCAAGCTCTCTATAGAGTCGTAAATAGATTCATAAGAGACACAAGTCCACAGGAGAAGCGTTTTATTGCCAAGGACTCCAGTACTCTGAGGTAGGAGCCATGTTTGGTATTAGATTTCATCAACACAGAAGGTCGATTACTAGCAATGAAGTGCTTGGTCTTTCCGTAGTGTTGGGCTATACCACTGAGCTGGTGGCCCCTACGGTGTTCGTTGGCGCGAATCTCATGATGCCTCTTGGTTTCACCAATATTGAATACCCGCTTTCCGAGTTATTGGCCTGGAGGCAACAATGGTCTAACAATGCTTTTTTTTTTATAACTGCGGGCCAATAACTACTTAGTGCTACTGCTCTACTTTACACTGGTTTCGAATGTTTATTTGTATTTATACACTCCAAAGATAAAGGCACATCTTCATCACTATCTGTAGACAAAAATGAAACTATATTGACAGCCATACGATACGCCTACGATTAGTGCAGGCATTTATGTGCATAAATAATTTTTTTTGCAGATCTTTTTTAGTAGACGCTCCCCCCTCCTCCTTCCACCCCACCCATTAGTTACGCCACTGCCAGTCAATAACATGTACATTAAAAAATGAAACTATGTTGACAGCCAAACGATCCGCCTACGACTAGTGCAAGCATTTGTATGCATAAATAATTTTTTTCACAGATCTATCTTGGATGACACTCCCCCCTCCACCCCCCACACCCGTTAGTTACGTCACTGCCAGTCAATAACATGTACTTTCAAATAATACAGCTAGCCTACAACTAGCTAAATTTCCGTCACTGTCTCATTAGGAGAGGCGAATTCATATTAATATTTATACATTTATATTTGTATTTAATTTTGCAGATGCGGTTTCCACCCTTCATGATAGGCCTACCATAGTGTGGGCTCATTACGGACAGCCTACTACTAGGCTATAACTAGGTTGTGGCCGTGTGCGTAACTATTAATTTTACTTAAGCAGCACAATGTAATTTGACTTTGGCTTGATTCCGAAGTACCCATCACCGTTCATGCAGCAAAAACATCGAACAGCCCCTTCAGACAACTTCTATTAAAAAATTTTAAGAGATGTTTTACAATAGACCTTTTGGAACGGCGCAATAGACATTGTTGCACGGGCAATGACAATGCCAAGGAATACGCTGGTCAATTGTTATCGCGAGCGGGATATCTAGTCGGTTAAAGCCCTCACCCTTGGGCCATTTGGAAACAATCGCCCGCGGGCGCTGCGTGCCCTTGTGCATTGTTTCCGAATGGCCCGCGGTTTTCGGGCATTAACCTTTACAGAGTACCTCACAATCCTGACAGGGAGCACTATACACAACTCCAGAGATTGTCCTCAAATGTGATGGGGGCTGTATGGATGTGACAGCCTCAGTGATCACAATCTCTTGCTCGTGTCGGTGGAGGAGGAGGTAGGGTCGGAGGCCGGGCCTTGCTTCTGGTAGAGTAACAGGGTGTAGTGGGCTGTGGTAGTTTACAGACAGGAAGGGGTAGGGTTGGGGGTGACTAAGAGGGAATGTGGGTTCTTTCACACATGGAGATTTTAGAAGCATTTTCAGATTTAGTGGATATCACAGACTGCTCTGTTCACCATATCTAAGAGGGATGAGTCGGTTTCCTCTTTTTTATTTGGGGGTCTGGTTTCAGTTTCGGTATCAGTTTTTGCCAGTTCTTCCTGATTTTTCTGGTTTATTTTTGTTACAGCAGTATTACTAGCTTCCAACTCGCTCCTGCTTTCACTTTGCATTTCAGCAGCTTGGACTGGCTTTGCATAATTTTTGTTGGAGACGGCATATGCATGTATTAACCACGGATGGTCATTGTTGTTATTGTAGCACCCGTCTACTATTATGTTGTCGACTGAGGGTGAAATCTAGGTTGCCATGTCTGGCTAACCTGGGCCCTTATAAGAATAAAAACCATATTGAAGTTCACTGGCTACTCCCATCCTTTCAACTCGTCACGGATACCTCTGGTTCAACTCTATCAATTTTCCTGTACTATTTTCTTTTTTTTAGGATGTTCCAGTGCAACTACTACAGAGACTAGTTAGTCCAATTCAGTATCAGAAATGAAGAAAGTTAATTTTTTTTAAAGAAATAGGCCTATTGAATTGTATGATTTGGAGCTTTTCTGTCATTTATACGTAGACATTTACAATTATTTAAAAATGTAAGACAACAAATCAATCTTTGATTTTTCGAACACCAAACGAAGAACCTAGATAGAATCCGAATTGGTTTCAGTTTCCAGTAAAAACTGAAAATTCGGTTTTGGTTTTGGTTACTGACCCATCCCTAATATTTATGAAGCAATTGTATGATTCCTTCACTTGTGCTAGGTAAGAAAGTGTCGTATTCAGTTGGGGGAACAAGGAGCAGGTCAGTTTCTTTTGGTCTTCTGGTGATCCAAGATGCTACGCTCTTTATGTCTCGATGCTGATCATCTTCGCAGGAAATCCTCTTTCAAGGAAAACAGTCTTAGCTTGGGCATGAAATTGTTTGGCTATCTTAAGGGTGGATGAGTGCTCGACAATGCGTCTGTGTTCATCCTGTAGGAGTGCCCGGAGTTGTGAACGGGAATGTCCGGCTTAGTATAGAGGGCCTCTGCCAACATGCCAGTTTTTGATATGGCGCACATGAGATCAGGTTTACAGATCTGGTGAACGGATTTTTCTCTCTGAAAATTTAAAAAGAACTGTAAACTGGTTTCTTCCTAGCGGTTAGCTTGTGTTTCTCGTACTTACAATGTCTTTTCAAAACCATTATTATCACCGTTTACTGGTTTTCCTTAATTTTTACCATGTTTCCTTTTATTCTAATAAAAAAAATCGGTGCGGCGAGGCGTGAGCACTAACCTTTTTTTGTAATGGTCTAATCTTAACATTTTGACTTAAAATTTCTATAGGGTGTCCCAAAAGTCAGGGGTCACCCAGGTGATATATCCGGGTGATCATGCTGATATGCCGGGGATTTTTATTTTTTTTCATCATAAGAAACAATGATGGTACTATCAGCATGAACAAAGATAAAAATCCCCAGTATATCAGCATGAACACCTGGTATATCATCTTGGTATATCACCTGGGTGACCCCTGACTTTTGGGACACCCTGTATACATTAGGAGATAGCAACTAGGGGTTTGGACCACAGTAAAGGTAGCGAAAAAACCTTTAAAGTGGTGTATTCAAATGTCAATATTGGTTGAAGAGTAGTGAAAATATTTAAAGTTTGGTATGTTTATACCGATATATACTTTTATTTGCTCCTTGAAAATATTGGCAAAGATTGGGAGGGACCCAGCCTTTTATCGTATCCATTTATTTTTGTTGAATTTGTGGGCCTGAAACTACAATTCACCTTACATTCCGGCCGCCTTACGTTGTTGCCAAACAGCCTGAGAACAACAGTTTATGGAATCAATCTGAGAATTTTCGATTTTGAGCAAAAAAAAAAAAAAAAAATTAAAAAATATGGATCGTCTAAATTTTTGGCAAAATTACCGAAAAAACCTTACTTGCTTGTTTCCAAGATCAAAATTCGTTTACTTACGGTACACCTGTCTTGGTTTGAAGGGAATCATCTGACATGTGTCTGGTTTAGGGTACTTTGGCTTGCATTCATCATCTTCTTCTAACAATGAAGGTTCTTTTTTAATGGAAACAGTTGCAGGAAGATTGACAGAATGTTGCTTAGCAATGTCCTGCAAGGAAAGGAAACCACAAGTCAACTATAACAGAATCATTCTGCAAAGCTGTACAACATAAAAATAACCTTGTATTTCACAAAAAATAGAGTTGCTATGACGAGACGACCGCTACTGTGGAACGCAAAAACAACATTACCTTTAAAAGGGCAGAACTCTTCCATTTTACGCACATTCCCACATTAAAACTAGTCCTCTATCTAGCAAATTTTCGACCACCTTCATCAGGCTTCTCGAAGTTAAATTTCCTGTCTGGTTACATGCTTGATTTTTAATCCGTCCATGATCAGAATTTGAAAACGTCGCGCTTCGTAGCCTCCCGGATTAAAAATGCCGATCATCGCTTCAAAACCTACTGTCTACATCAGGCCGACCTTTTCTCCCAGCTTTTAGTTTGCTTGCAGTTGTTTACGCAAACCTTCTCCTATCATGTATGACATCATTATGACAGGATGGGCCTTGGCTATTCATCAGAGGAACTTGCTGCATTCGTTACGTTAGTCACAAATTCGAGTACTTTCGAGGGAGAAATGCCACATTTCCAGGAGGCTAAAGGGAAGTTCCTGGAACTAGGGCACACTGGAGGAATGTTGAACAAACTTATTACGACGGCAGTGAGACGTGTGCAAAAACATAATGATGTGAAAGAAATTCCACCAAAAGAAGAAAAACCGAGAGTGACGTTGACATTCCTTAGGGGAGTTACTGCCCCATTCAGTATATTTTTAGAAAGAATAACTTTGACTCGTATTTCAAGAACGACGAAGGACTAGGAAAGAAGATTCAGAAGAAGAGGGCTAAGGTAGAAAGTGATAGAGTGAAAAACAACAAGTCAAGACAGGTCCAGACCAACTAGTCGGAAGATTAGCAAACTCTCGGGAGGGTTTCCAACACCAGAGGAGGAGTTTATCGTGTGCCAAGCAAAGACTATGATGCCATTTATATCCGGAAATACCAGGAAAGAGACAAGGGAATGTGAGACATGAAGTAACGTAAAACAGCACGATATGATGTGGGATAAAGCAATGACTCTGATTCGCTCCAATTTGAAATGGGATAAACATCTGAGGTGCTAAGAGTCTTTTGCCATTCAACTTCAGGCAATGCAGCAAGCTCCTCTTACGAATATGATAATATCCAAGGCCCAGCCAGTCCTACTGTGTCATACCCAATAGAAGAAGATTTATGTAAACAACTGCAAGCAAATTGGAAACTAGGACAAAAGAGTCGGCCTGCTGGAGACAGTAGGCTTTGAAGTGATGATTGTTCTTCTAAATCTAGAAGGCTACGGAGTGCTCCATTTTAAAATTCTGATGATGGATGGACTGAAAATCAAGCATGTAACCAGACAGGAAACTTAACTTCGAGAAGCCTGATGAAGCTGCAGACAGTGGTAGAAAAGTTGCTAGATAGATGATCTATATATATATTTAGCTTACGAGTAAACTTAATGAGGGATCATGATTAAACAAAGAAAGATTCAATAATGCTGGCTAATCAGCTGTACCCTGGAACAATCACCAAGAGGGCGAGCGGGTTCATTCTTGGCACGGTAGCAAAGAAAAAAGGCAAGCGGCCGACAATGAGAACGAATATGCGCTCTAAAGAAACAAACACAATATTTTTTTAAATAATGATGACTATTTAGAGCCAAGTTGAAAAGTTTCAAAGTTGGTTGAGTAACAATCACTGCATGCACGATCGTTACTGTGGGCTTTACCCTCTTGGTATCAAAACGGAGAAACAGGAAATTCAGTCACACTGCGCTGCCCTCCACTGTTATTTACTTCCTTAAGAAAACAAAACACCAGGGATTCCAAGGGAAGGGGAGCAGAGGTGGCGAGGGGGGGGAGAGGGTTTCAAACCATACAATAGGAGTACGTGGGGAGCGGGGCAGGGATCGCAGGAGGGGACAGAGAGGACCAGGGAGGCTGCATGTGGGTATCCGCCCACAATGGGGAATGTGGGGAAGAGGGGGGGGGGGGTGAATGGGGCTCGAAGAGGAGAGGGTTTGCCAACTATTTTCATTTCATGCTCCCCAGTAAAGTATTTTGCTCATGCATGTGGGAATCAGCTAAATCGGCGTATGTTACGCCAGGGAACAACTAGTTATCGGTAATGTGAGAATGTGTGTAAAATGGAGGAATTCTGCTCTTTTGAAGGTAACCTTGTATTTCTCTTGCAACGAATTGCAAAAAAGATTACCAACAAAATTAAGCTACTATTTATTCAGCTGACAAAAAAATACTATCAGTTATTTTGAGTCAACTGTCTACAGGGCAGATCATTAAAACGTTCTTAGTTGGTCAAATCCAAATAATATCCAGCATTCTTCTTGATTGAAAGAGATAAATTTACTATCAAGCTTACAATGAACTGCAAGCATTTACTGCAAACTTGTACAGTGGACGTTAACCAGTCCATTACCAGCAATACGCTTACAAAAACAAATTATACTTTATGGTTGGCCTTAAAGGAGAATTCTAGTGATGAATACTTGTGCATCTCAATTCTTGGCTCCGTTTGACATTCCTTGACACAAAAAGAATGACACAGACCAGCTGCATAGTATATCGTATGCAATTTACGGAAATGCAAGGTTCGTATGGGGAAGATAAAAAAAAAATCCAATACTTTTTCAAAATTTTCCTTGAATCAATAAGAGATTTCCCGTGAGGTTTATTACCTTTACATTGCTTTAGCTCTCACCCATTCCGAGAAAGAGAATTTTCACACCAAACTTTCATGAAAGTGTTATGGCATTCTGCAATTCACTAAATAGTAAATACAACAGCCACAAGGGGTAGGAATCCAATTAGTGCTAAGGCCATAGTGCATGCAGCAACCTTTGAGTAATTGTGTTACTTCATTACGGAAGGCGCCTGTCCGCATCCAAAACAACACGCAGCGGTGACCGCACCACTGCATGATTTTGACGTCGTCAGCAACTACAATATCACATGGTGTAGCAGTACTAGGTTGAAGTATAAACAAGAAGTAAACACGTATTATAGTCATGCTGTTAGCACGGCTACGACAGTGGAACAACTCGGTTACAACAATGCGCGACTCGTTGTTTGAACTAAGTGTTTGTACAGTAAAACCTCTTTAATACGTACTTTAAGGGGAGTGCTAAAAATGTTCTTATTAACCGTAGTTCTTATTAAACGGACGAGAGAAATTGGACTGCAAACTTTAAAAAAATGTAGCCTACCGGTACACGGTATTTTCTTTTCACTCGTCCTTGGCCTTCACGCTTGCGTAAACGGCCAAAACTCTTATCACTTCCCAAATTGAGTCAACTAGCGATTGATGTTTTGCGTGAAACAAAACGAAATTCAAGGGGGAGGAAAAAGAAACCGTTACGAACAGCATATTCGTAAAAATAAGCTAGAATTGTAAATATTTGTTCGTTTTATCCGTACTTTCGTATTAACAGAGTTCGTTATAGCCGTATATATTTAGTGCTGACTGAGTAGCTGACCAACCAAAATCTTGAAAAAAGTTCTTATGAAGCAGGAATTCTTGTTATCCGAGTTCTTATTAACGAGGTTATACTGTATTTCTATAATCATGTCAAAGTAATCGCAGTGCCCTATGCAGCCAAGAGATGCGATCCCCTACGAGCAGTTACACTGCAACAGTAGGGGCAACACGATGCAGCAACCCAAGCCGAACTACGTTAAAAAAGTTCTCTTTCATTAGTTGAAAGATATGAAATATGATGCTTATTGGCTCGCTTATTATCATTGGTGTGCTTGGTGAGTACGGCTAAAATACAAGTCGTCGAATGTTGGTTCTATTTTCCAAAGAGCGAGAGGAACCAACAATGGAGAGGCCTGGAACAAACCACGCCATCACACAAGCACAATATACATTCTTCAGTTGCCAGAAATGATTGGAAGTAAAATTAACAGCAGTTTAGCTTTCTCCATTGACAACCAAATCTAACGACGTTATTAAAAAGTAAAATCCCTTTGTTTAAATTGCATAAAATTTAGGGTTGTGCGAGTAGAATAATTCTAATTCGAGTCGAGTCGAGCCATTTGCAACAGAAGAATCGAGTATCGAGCCGAGTTCGAGTATTTGGCTAACACACTTATTTTGCAAGTGTCTTTTTTTCCTTTTTAGTGCAATAACAACTACGATGTAGCGTAACAGACTGTGCAGGTAAACGTCTACAATAGGTTTTCCAGTTTTTAGGATATAACTTTAAAATGGTTTGAGCTAGTGGATTTTAATGTGCACCAGCGGAAAGCTCTCGTCGAGACGATGAATTTGCAATACAGTATTTATACGTCAAAATCAGTAAAAAATTGGCGAAGTTATAGCATTTTCACCAGATTCGAATAGTCCGAGTATGGATGCAAGCGACGAGCCGAGTTAGAGTACCTGTTGCGAGTATCGCACGTCCCAATAAAATACCTTACAATGAACGTCAACCAATTTTTTTGTGTTTAGGAATGTTGAATAGGGCCAGGAATTGAGATAAACACTTGTTCACCACTAAATTTCCCCGTTAACAAAATCAACTTTACTTACAGATGGAAAGTGGGCGAAGTTTGCGAAATGAAATTCCTGAAACCACAGCACAGCAACAGCAATACATAAAAAGCAAGAAATAAAATAAACAAAAAAAAAATTAATTTAGAGGATGTGACTTGTACTCAGGCCACTATCATGAGAAACACGGTCTTAATTCTTAGTTATGCAGGTGTTAATACACTTACAAGCACTTTTCGAGCGCACACTACAAGAAAAACATACATAACTTTTAACAACAAAAATGAGTTAATAAAAAAAAATTGCTTTCAAGCCTTTAATTTAAATACTGGCGCACGTACAATTTTATTTTATTATCTACAGTATTAAGAAAGATTATGTTCGCAGATGGTTCAGTTTGTTCTGCTGCAGAATGTAAACCCTTTACTCATTTCTAACTTTGTTTCTTAGATCATGAGCACACTGTGGAGGATGGAGAGGATGTGCGGCTGAAATTTCCAACTGGAACTCCACCCCCACATGAAATTTTAGCTACGACGATTAGGATAGGTAATTTTCTTTTTTGGCTATGACCCAGACCACAATGTAGTTCACACCTTAATAGAAGAAAATCATACAAACAATTTTTAGTGCTATGGATTGTCTAAATAGTGAATATGAAAAAATGTTCGTGGGGTGGAGGAAGCCAGACGACTGTTAGGCCGAGTCACGAACAAATCTTTCCGAAGCCCTGAATGGAACCACTGTGAGGGCGTATGTGAGAAATTATACTTTTTAAGTACACATGATTTTGTTTCCTTTACTCCTAACGTATTTTTATCCAATTTTCTGATCGGTTTGTGGCCCAGTAATGTTTATTAGCATAGCTTGCTTTAATCTGTGCACTTATTTATCACCCCGATAAACTGAACTACCCAGAATTACGTGTATAAAGTCAAGTTCTTACCTTATAGCCAATAGCTTTCAGTTCGCCTGTTGTGCAAGGGTACAAGTCGAGGTATTTGTACCTGTCCACGAGAAGAGCGGTTTCTTTTCCTTCAAACTCTTGTAACTATAAAAGGAGAAGTCAACACGACATTACCAACTTGAAGTTGCCAGCCTAGCCGTATTTAGTGCATCATTTGCAAAAATAATCCTGAAAAATAATGTACCTTATCAATTACTGCAGCCCGTCTCTTTTCCACTTTTAAAATACTTGCAAGGTCACCAATATGAGATTCAAATTCCAAAAACCTATTCCAGATATCCCTGTAATGAATACAATTTCAGTTTGATTAAAGTTTGACATATGACATGATTTCTCAAGTTTCTTCTTATACTGAATGCTTAACCATTATTTCTACCAGCTGAACCCACCTAATATTATTACTATTACTACTGTCAGGAGACGCCACCAATAAAAATCACCATAAAAAAATTGCAAATGCTAATCATACATCAATCGCAAAACCCAAGTCTTAGATTCTGGTTCCGATTCAAAGTGCAGTTTATCAAACCGTTCAACTAATGTCTGTCTTAAATGTGAGAGTTTTGCTAGCAGAAAATCTAGAATCAACAAAGTTACAATTTTTCGTTCATCATCCTTTGTCCTACCAAGATACACATGTTTTTACTGACATGACATGAGTAACTGCATGTAATTATAAGCTGACAGCATTTTCATTTTATTAAGACAACGTTACAAAGAGTGAATTTAAAAAAAAATCAGGCACAACTTATGTTAATTATTGCAACACACTTACACAGACTTTTGAGGAAGCAAATTGCCTGAGGTTAAGACTCTTTCAAAAAGTACTCGTGTGTTGTTGTCCTCTAAAAGAAGAAAAACATGATGTATTAAACCTTCTTGTGCTCCTTTTATACAATTATATGGCAGCTTACAGCAAATGAGAACTTACCATTTAAATGAGATAAATAATCAATGTATGCTAAAATGTAGTCTGGGTTATCGGAATATTTCTTCAGTCCAAGTTCAAAAATCTTGAAAGCGACATTTTTGTCCTGCAATTGGAACATTCATTAGTCTCACTTATCACACAATTGCCTTCACCATAACTTTCTATTACTAAGCTTCCACAATAAAGTTGAAACATCAAAAATATTTTGTGTTCAATATGCCCCTTCCACACGATTAACCAAGTACTTATTTATTTATTTATTTATTTATGTTCAGTACACAAAGTACAATGTAAAGATTAAAGCAAAAAGGACACCAATAAGTTTGTAAAAATACAATGAGGGCAACTACAGTTCAATGAGGAGATAGACTGGGTTTGCTGACTATCCTCATTCCTCATCATCTTGCAGGACAGCCATGCCCTGAACACGGTCGTGGCCACGTTGCCGTAAAAGTCTCAGGTTCCTTGGTGTCCGAACTTCGCACCAGCTACCTAGAGACAATAGTCCTTTTGCAACACTGCCTCCTAAACCAAAGCCCCAGCCTTCGGGGTCACCCCTACAAGTCTTCACCAGCAGATTGTCCGAGGCCAGAATAGTGCCCCACAGGGCAGCCTGCTTCATAAGCACTGTGAGGTCAAGCGTGAACAATTTGCCATCTCGGCAGGCTTGATGGTTATGACAATGCCGAGGAAGGTGTTGACCCCTTTTAATAGCGCCGTGATAAACGGCCTCAAGATCTTTCATGGTGGCTTTCCGAAAGTCGATGCACATTGAAATGCCATAGAGCCCAGCAGCACGAGTCTTGAGAAGCTGGAGTTTGCATTCATCAGATGCGAAGCTGAAGGTGTGGAGCACCATGTTAGCTGCCCTGCAACTCGCTACGAACCTTTCTGACATGGCCATCATCAGTAAAGTCGCTCATTGGCCGCGGCCAAAAATCAAAAAATCCGTGCCAAAAATTTAACTTTTTCGGCGGATTTCCGTGGCAACCATTATATGGGTTTCCACGACTTTCCGCGTCAATAAAATTTAAGTTTCCACGACATTCCGTGCCCCCACCCCTAAAAAAAAGTAAATTGATTATTTTTTTTTAGCGTAGCCTACATCTACGCCTACTTCATACTTGTCATGGTAGAGAATTACAAGTTTCCTTAATTGGACTATATCAATAATTTTTGCAAGAATAAATATTTCGTTACTGCCTCACTCCATGGGTGACGAAAAAGAAACCAACTTTCTCCATGACCGACGACAATTTTCTCTAGCACCCTGCTAACAAACCTAAAAATGTGGTAAAAAAAAACGTGCGATTTGGGGGAAATATTTGATTTCCGCGAGAAATGTTCTTTTCCGCGATCGTCGGTGGAAACTTTAATGACCCCAAACATAGCAATAATCCCGTACCACTGAAAATAAACTTCGTCAGAAGCTTAATTTAAGATCCGCGATTTTTGGCTAATCGTGGAATCGCGTATTATGAGCTACTCTAATCATCAGTTAGATCAGCTCCAAGCTCCACTCCAAGATAACGAAAGTTCGTTACCCACGCCACGATGCGGTTATTCATTAGCAGGGGGCTGTATCAGCCTCCCCTCCCTTGAACACCAATTCAGTAGATTTGTTGGCATTGAAGGTAAGACCCTTGTCGCATGTTAAGTACACTAGTTTATCGAGCAGAAACCGAAGAGCCCGCCTGCTGGGAGCCAGGAGGACAATGTCATCGGCAAAGGCAACAATATTTACGGCGACAGCATTTATCCAACATCCAGTTGTCAATTTCGAAATACTAGAGGTAGCTCCGCCAAGGACTAGGCAGAAGAGAAAAGGAGATAGGGGACTTCCTTGTCGCACTCCACAAGTAGCCATAAATGGCTCAAAGAGGTGTCCTTCCCAGTTCACCTGGATGGCTTGCCTTTTATAAGAATTTGCAATGAGGTCGATATCATACGACGGAAGTCCTTGCTGACGGAGAGACTGAAACACAGAATTATGCGCCACCTTGTCAAACGCTTTAGCTACTAGGGATGGGTCGGTAACCGAAACCGAAACCGAACTTTCGGTTTTTACTGAAAACCGAAACCAAAACCGATTCGGATTTTGTGTTGGTTTTTCGCACGGTGTTCGAAAAATAAAAAAATGATTTCTTATTTAAAATTTTTTTTCATATAATTATCGTTTTCCACGTATAAATGACAGCAAAGCTCCTAGCCATTAAAACGAAAATAGCAGAGGAAAATGGTGCCATAGCTAGACCCATGGTCTATAACGCTGCTGAAATTGAAAGCAGGGCGAGTTAGAAGCTAGTAATACTACTGTTACAAGAAAACAAAACTAGAAATATCTGGTTGGGGTGGAGGGTGGCAAAAACCGATACGAAACCGCGGTTTTGTGGGCGTGAAAACCGAAACCGGAACCGAACACACAAAAATGAAACCGACCCATCCCTATTAGCTACATCCACAAAACACGCGTATACCCGAGAACCCCCCCCTTACGATATCTCCTTACGGTCTCCTTTACTGCATACACAGCCATTGATGTGGAGCGCTTCTTCTTGAACCTGAATTGGGCATCACATGTGGAAGTCAGGGCCTTGATGCGACCCAGTATAACAAGGTCCAAAAGTTTTGCAATAGGACTCATTAGTGCGATGCCATGGTAATTATCGCTGGTGGTAGGGTCGGCAGTCGTCTGTGTCAGAATGGGTGTTAGAATAGTCCTGGTAGCAGGCTCTGGGAAATGACCGTGGGCTAGCGAGGCAGAGAGGATGAGTGCAATAAAACTATGAGCCAAGGGTCCAGTGAAGCGAAGATGTTCGGCGTTTAGCCCATCGGTACCAGCGGCCTTGTCCCTCTTCATGGCAAGAAGCAGGTGATCAACTTCAGCGGGATTAAATTCAGGTATGGTTGGGCATTCAAGGATGCCGCTGGAATCAGTTGCGTTGTCTTCACTGGCAGTTTCCTCACGGGGTGTCTCCGTGAAAATATTTGCGAACTTGTTCTTCCACATGTAATATATAACACCAGGGCCATTAGCTCCATCGACAGTGTCAATAGATGATCTCGTAGCATGCCCAGTCCATTGAACAGCTGCCCAAAAAGCAACATTATCGCATGCATTCACTGCTAGTCAGTGAAAGTGAAGTGAAAATAAAGGTTGTTAATAAAACAAATGATCTTATCTTTTTGTTTCACGATGTTATGGCAAACTGAACTTACAGTAATACTACAACACTTACTTTGCTACAATAATATTCCATAAGTGCTGCCGATACATAAATATGATGATTGCCTCTTGGATCTTCTCTTGCCTTTTTGAAAACGGTTCGAGCTGCTTTGATTCCTTCTGCTCTCCTCGCAAATTTCATGTACTGGATGTACGCCTAAATAGTAAATTTCAAGAAAATATAGTTAATTGTAGCTATCTGTTTCCAAATACACAAAAAAAATTAACAGCGGTGGTTTTCAAACTCTTAAAAAAAAAGAATACCGATGTCAACATAATAGTAGCTGTCTTTAGTTTCAGAAGGCCTTAACAGCTGTGTGTAAGCTTTGCAATGAGCCTTTCTGGTGGTAGGTAAGTATGTATATAGGTAGAAGGTTACAGTACAATGCTCAACAATGTCTTTTCATTGTTTAACATTGTTGTTTCTTTCTACCCTCGAAAACGTCACATTGTTAACTTTGAAAATTTCATATCCACGTTCATATTTACCTTTTTTCATACGCTTATTTCCACATTAGAAGATATTCGTCCACATAATATCTATGCACCACTCTACCCTCATTATTGTACATAATAATGAGACAAAACATGGCACCAAAAGATGCCATCTTATCAAAATATAAAACTAATACAGCACAAAATAAAATACAGCAAACGATTCGATTCTAGTACTTCAAAGCACGGCTTAACTGGGTTTTACGCACTGTTCATTTATATACATTTGTAAGGCTGCACCGAACAAGAATTTTTCAGCCGAACCGAACCAAACCGAACAGGCCTTAAATAAGCCGAACACCGAACACTTCCGAACTGAACAAAAATGTACCAAACCAATCTATCTTAAACTAAAATTTAAAAGAACTCAGTTCACAAAAATTCATCAAAGCACAAGTATCTTAACAAATATAGGTATTTTCGCATGGACTTGTAAGTCCATAGATGTTGAAACTCTGTTTAAACATATAAATATCTCCACTACTTTTACATTTTCCCTTATAACTTCTGAACCGTTAGAGCTAGGAACTTGTGATTTGGACCAACATAAAGCTGGCGAAAAAACCTTCAAAATGGTCCATTCAAACATCAAAATTCTTCAATTAGAAGTGAAAATATGTTCGGTTTGGTATTTTGCGTTTGAAAGACCGAACACCGAACCGAACACCCTCCGTTCGACCATGTTCGGTTCAGTTTGTTCGGTTCGGTACAGCCTTATACATCTGTGGTTATAATGTACAGAATTGTGAACCCGACTAGAATTTTGGGCAGGGGTTAAGGCTTATCCAGAAGCAGACTTGCTCTGTTACATGCCTGGTTGCATCCATACGAGACAGGCTACCTTTTTACGAAACTGAGAAGAAATACTGTAAATCGCCTTGTGCTTACGTGCTTTTTGCGAGAAGTGTCTTTCTCACTCCAGGGGAGGGGGGGGGGGGGGGGGGATGAGGGTGAGAGTGGGAGATCACATTACCACGGCTATTAAAAAATGAGAGTTGTTACGGCTGGAAGAAATAAATGAGAACCTGATTGCCATTCTAAGAAAGTTTCATTAAGTACCAGAAATGGTGGTGTTGGTATTAGTTTGAAGACTGAAACCATACTCTATATTTACAACTGCCAAAATATTTTTTTTTAAATGATAAAAAACATACACCGTATAAGCCCTTTATAAGAAGGTAGTTTGGTTCGGGACACTACTACACCTGAATCCATTAATGTGTAATGAGTTAGTCTTAGTAACGCCGTTATACATCTACGCGCTACCGATTTTCGCCCATACCGAAGTTCTTGATTTAAAGGGGGACAAGGAAGGGCATATTTTATCTCAGGGTCTCAGTACCCTAAACCAACCTTACTCTAAACCCCCAATCGAAAATATCTGCAGAGGGCAATTTAGTACTCTAAATTCGTATAGTAGCGGACCACAGTTTCATGTATTTGGTTCAAACAATACTCAATTAGTTTCATTCCTGTTAGAAGACAAAGGGAAATTTGAAAAGGTTCTCCTATATTTAACTGAGAGAAAGAGGGAAAAAGCTAAGAAGCCATTGAAAACTAACACCACTAACATTACATATAAAGCTACGAAACAAGGGATATCAACCTCCCACAACTAGGTTTGGTGTTGACGTCGCAATAGACTATGAAACCTATTTCTACGATATTTCGAGCATCAAGTACACAGCCAAGCAAGGTGGATAAATCAACAAATTTGAAATTAACTACTGCTCAGCCTAAAGACGTTCCAATACAAAGCGAAGACTCGATACTTAGTACTGTATGGGTGTGAATCAAAGGTTTCACCGGCTTTTTCTAGTCACTGGAAAAAGAGGCATAACCCCTTCCAAACCAACCTTCCTCCACCAAATCTCTCCCTAATACAAGTAATAGTATTAAACATTACGGTTTTCTTGAGTCTGCGGGATATAATTGTGAGTATAAGCTCTACACCGTTTCTCAAAATAATTTCCCAAAGTAGAAGAGGCATGTGTATTTAATTTTAATTTTTTTTTTTAAATGTTAATGCGGGCTGAGGGTACTTTTTTTTTACGAGCGAAAAATGCGCGCACAGGACCTTTAAAGCCAACTAGCTATATTCCCCGGCGTAACATAAACCAGTCTAGAAGGTTCCCTCATGCACGAGTGAAATACTTTACCGTGCATGAATCAAGCATGAATTGAAAAGGTCCATCTATGCCTCCCCTCCCTTTTTTCCCCTGCACCCCTCACATTCCCCCATTGTGTGGTCAGATTTTTCCCTCTGTAGCCTGTCTGGTACTGCCGTCCCACATTCCCCCCATTGTCTGGTCTGAATACCCCCATCCCTGCTCCCCTTCCCTTGGAACCTCTTGTGTTTGGTCTTCTTAAAGAAGTAAATGGTGTGGGGGGGGGGGGGGGGGGGGGGGGGGGGGGAGAGATGTAACTATGTTACTTCATGATTTTTGACCTTAAAAAGCATTTTAGGGGGGGTGGGACGTAACTTTGACAGGGCTGTTCATAGGCGATTTAAGGTACTTCACGCGGAGCATACAGATAAAATGGTATCTATTTCATTTGGTCAGCAAATCACTTTAACAAAGTGTTGTACTTCCTACACATGCTACAACGTGTAAGGTACGTACCAACGTTGGGTCTATGTCAGGTATTTCCAAATATTTGTTGTAAATCTGGTTAACCTTGTCGTATTTCATTCTTCCCTGAAATGTGCATGAAACTAATTAAACATACTGTATAATATTCAAATAAATAAAAAGAGAAAAGAAAAGAAAAAACCAAACAAATAAGACACCTCTTCAAAATCAGCATACGCAAAGTACAAAAGCATGTTCTTTTGCAACAGTGAAGTAATAGCGCGTTCGTATATAGTGGCAGCTTCTTCACAGAACATCCTCCCTGCATTCACATCCTACAGTAAACATAAAAAAACAAAAAGAGAATCAAATTTATATATTTATTTATTATTGGAATAATTTTCAAATAACAGTCACATCCCGTAAGGAATCTTACCCCTTTTTCAGCAAGAAGTTTACTTGATTGTTCCAAAAATAAAGCGGCTTCGTACCAAATGTCAGGATGATGGCCCAGACAAAGTAAGCACTGTTCGAATGCAAACATGACTGAAATGAAGAACCATTATACCACTATGTAAGCGTTAGCATTCAGAGCAGCAGTTTGGATGTTGCTGGTTCAATATTAACAAGCAATGAAAAGGAATGTTGACTGTGTTCTGTTGTTCTAATAAATAATACCAAGTGTGGCAATATCACTAAGCAGATCATTTTTTTTGGCTTTGCTGGATATTCAACGTAAATTCATTGTCGAAGCGCCCGCGTCACGCCTTTTTATAGTTCAATAAATAAATAAAAAAAATTGCACATGCGTCCAATCACGAAATACTTCACTCATTTTTTCACTTAACTTTGGGTATTAAACGAGCCGTTCTGTTGCTATTGTGCAGCAATACACTGGATGCAGACAAAAGAAAGGGTATTGTTCTGGCAAAGAATGCCCACTTTCTTTTGTTAACTTAATAATAATGTGAAGTCCAAGTGTTAGTATTCTTGATTTCAGTTGCACACCGTTACAAGCTAGTTGCGCTTACTATTAAGAGCGCAAACGAAACATCTACCAATACTCATTCGGCAAAATAAGGACAACGGACACGTGAAAATCAATTACTGGAAACGCGTGCAACAACCGCTTTAAACTTAACTACAATTGCGATGCATGTTGCAAGTCATTGCTACTTTGCAAACTGTGTCTGGTCGCGTGAATGTGGCATTGTCGGCGGGCTATATGTTCTGACTTTTGGACTTTTGTTGTTGAGATAAATAAAAAAAAACAATTTGTGTTTCAGCTAAAAGAGGGCAACTTTAAACAAAACGACGATAAGTTGTAATTTTGAGGCACCCCTATGGGGCTCGAAACTGGCAACCCGATATAATGGAAAAGTGCATTTATTTTGTAGATGCTGACTTGCAGAGCGAAGTTGAATTGTTTTATAGTGGTCAGCAACAACCACTGCACGCACGAGTGTTGATACCTCTGTAAATGAAGGAAAATTACTTGCAACAATGTAGCGGTGCACGGTACGTGAATTGTTTCTGAGTTAGTGTAAACAAATACAGAGATTAACTTACGGCAGGGGCTCGCTTGCATACTAAATGCTGACTTTTTTGTGGGTTTGTGCCAAAATCTCGGCAGAAATGTTCCGTTAACATTGTTCCCGTGAACAGACATGGGAGGGTTGTGGCAAGCAGAGGGATGATGGGAGATGAGGATAACAGAAATGGGAGAGGAAGAGAAAGGGGAAGAGGGGTGAAGAGAGGGGAATGGGAGGGACGAAAGGGAAGGGGGAGAAGAGAGAGTAGTCCCGTTAACACTTCCAAAATACCAGCGGAAAAGTCAATTTAACATTGTCCCACTGAACAAACATGAAAGGGTTGTGCCAAAGAAGGGGATGGGGTTAGAGGAAGGGAAAAGAGGGAGAGGGGAAGGAGAAGGGCGAAGGCGAAAGGAGAAGGATGAAGAGACGGAAACTCGTTAACACTTCGAATTAATACGTCCAAATTCTCGGCAAAAAAGTACTGTTAACATTGTCCCATTGAACAAACGTGGGAGGGTTGTGGCAAAGGAGGGGAGGAGAAGAAAAGGACGGAAGACGGGAGAAGCAAGGGAAAGGGGAGCAAAAGTAGGAAGGGAGAGGGAGGGACGAAGAAAGGTAAGTCCTCCCGTTAAACGAGACATTCATGTGTCGGTGCACAGAGAAGGACGGGTCAGGTTCACACTAGATCACGTTGTGGACGAGTAAAATTAAAGGATCAGTCTTTATTTTTTTTTATTTATTATTTTATTGTTTATTTCTTACACTACTTTAGTTGACAGTTTGAAGCGCAGTCCACACATTAAAATCTTGGAAATTTGGTCATGATTCAAGCCCGTAAAAACAACCATGTTCCAAACTTCACATTTTTGGCATTATTTCATCACATTTTCTAAGTGAATTCTCCATTTCTTCCAAAACCTGATCACTATTCTTTA
>JAHWFP010146593.1:80072-116082 GCA_023313725.1 Lithobius niger
GGGGGGGGGGTTGCTACTATGTGACTCAACTCGGTCTCTTCTCAGCAGAATGCTGTGCTTTCCTTTTATCCGACATCGACCAAGTTTCAAATTTTCCAATTTCATCCACGCAGTACGTTAAGCAAATTTCCGAGCAAGGGTTGACGTGGAAATTACAGGGGCAGCAACGATGGCATTCAGGGTGACTATCTCCTGGTGCAAGCAGTTGCCCGCATTTTCCGCATGTGGACATCGTAAAAGCACCACATGCTCTTGTGGAGCTCAATGAAGCTTGACCTTCTCTACTTGTGCGCTAACAGAAGTGATCTGAGTGGGAGGACATAAACATGCCTAAAGAGGAGAGCACCATAAAGCGGGAAGGAGCATAACTGCATCACATTAAAGTTTTGGGTTGTTAGCACAAAAAGCGCTAAACCTAACATTTAGCACAAAAAAAGGTAAACATTTTAGGAGAGAAGTAAAATCTAAATTGAAGTGAATAACAATTTGGGTAACGCACTGACAACGTGGCTGCTGCACACTTTTGTTGGCGAGCGAGAGTACAATGGCAGCACCATTTTTACTAAGCTGAATCACAGCCTCACATTTAACAAGGTGCTGCATACAAAGCAACTGCTGATTTGCAATACTGGAAAGCATAAATGTGATTTACGAAACAAATTACAGAATATTCGTAAACACGAAAACTTTTAATACACATTAAAATATCTTCAGTTATCATGCTTAAATCACTTTATTTAAGCTTTCTCTGTTCAATTTAAAAAAATAAAACGACGTTTATGCCCCTAAGAGTTTCACTTGCACAAATGAGTTCACTTGCCAGGTGCGCTGCTCTGCCACCATCTTAGATTCCCATTCCATATCACTTTGAACAAGCAACGAGCGAGGACGTGTGCATGCTTTTCTCTGCATTAAAAATGATCAATCGTGAGGATTCTTCCAGATATTATATGAAATGGTTGATAATGAAGAAAAACGACAAGGTCCCGCTTGCACGTATAGCCTTCATCATTCTTAGGCAGTACAGGCAGCTTGATTTTCCTTGAAGGGAAAAATGGCTGACTTCATGGCAAAGACCCCGTCAAGGCCATGAAAAGCACAAGGTACTTATCTCCGGTCCACTAGTTCTTTACCTTTATAGTATAGCGTATTTACCTCTTTTTGTCATCATCGCATGGTCTTCTGTTCTTAAAGGGTTACTTTTTTCCCAAAGAATGTACTTTTTCCACAGATCAACTTGCTTGGCTTCCTCTGGAGTGTTTTGTGGCGGGACAGATGGGCAGTTCTTGTTCAGTCCCCGGGTGACAGCTTCATACTCTTTTGCAACGCGTCGTGCATTCATGTAATCCCGACTGCGGTCAGCTATCATTTTCTCAGCAAGAATAGAGTTGATGCTCTACAACAAAACATTACCACTCACTGTTGACATCTGCATGGTAAACAGAATCATTATACATTTTTGATGCATCTCAGTAGATTTACCTGTTCATAAGCAATGTAGTCTTTCCACAACTGTTCAATGTTAATCATTGGGTTGACACAGCCTCTTTGGTACACCTTCCTAACTGCTGTTATCCTTTGATTTTCAGCGTAAGATCCTACGGCTTCTCTGGAATGTCAATAAAGCAATTACTTTACTTCAAAGAGGCTACTTAAAGGTTCTGATTACTAAATTTAATAAACATACCTAAATATCGCGAAAATATACCATGTACAATGTTGTATTTAAATGTAAATCTGTACGCATCATTACTGCGCAAGAACTAATGCAGTAATTTCTCCTGGTTCAAATAAGAAAAATTGTACATGTAACACAGTGTAGAAAGAAAAAAAAAAGTTTTGTCCATAGCATGCTTGCACGTGAATGAAGTGTTGAAATTTCGATATCCGGCTCATCGAATATCGGATGTAAACAAATAATGTCATCGGAATAATACTTACACTCCTTTTAGAAAAGTTATGTAATCGGCCCATATCTGGTAAGACATGATGTCCATTCCCATTTTATCCAATGCAAAATCGTACGCTTGCGCCATCTTCTCTCTGAATTAAACGAAGAAAGTTACATTTAAGTGCTGTATTCCTTTTTGTTTTGAACACTTAGCCCGTACAGTACATAAGAACACAAATTACAAATATGAAAATTAAACTGTTGCGTAAGAAAACTGAAAGAAAGTGTCTCTAGGCACCATACAACTTGTACGCTGCTCACGTTGCATGTCTTCATAATGTATTTCACTAATTGTGCTTGGAGTATTAATTTTTTTCATTCTGAGGTTTCGTTTGTCAAGAAAACAGTGATTCGTAGGGAATTAAGTAAAAAGTAAAAAACAAATAAACTGGTGAATGAAGTGAAATGGAAACACATTACGGTAAAGGCTGCCATTTTGGAGTCTTTAGGAATGAAGAGTATGCTAATCCTGTAAACCGTAATGGATACTACGACTAATTTCATGGCAATGAAAGCAACATATCGATTCTGTTTTTGTATTATATAAAGGTTGCAATACAAAAGTATTTCCTAAAAGTAAGATTGTAAATCACCAACATACACCTTAATTTTTATAGCTGTTACAGGTGGCTGCAACAGTTCTAAACAAGAATATTGCAAAGAAATTTCTGCACTGTATCTCACGTAACTTCACGTTTCTGTTTCTTCAATGGTCCATTTGCTAGACTGTTTGTACTGTTTAGGGGATGTGAGTCCTTAAAGTGGCACTATCGCCGATTGAAAGTAGGCAGAATCTGGCAACATCTAGCACTGTCTAGTACTATCTAGCACTTGCTTGCATCAAGCGAAGGAATGCACAATGTCATTTCTTTTTACGAGAAACAAGCCACGAGCCTTCTTATTTATTGAGTGAAAGTTTGGTACGTTCACGTTCACCTGGGAGCAAGCTGCACAGGTTAACAATATCCATGCCACTAGATGACGCCAGGGTATTTGCAAACGTTTTTCAATTTGTGATAGTGCCACTTTAACACCCATAACAAAGGAAAAGAAAACATCTTCCTTCATAACGTGGATGAATTTCAGCGCAGAACTATGTATTCACTACTGTTCACTTCAATCATGGAAGTTCTCTGGTTACTCGGTTGCTGACGGAAATCACCTGAATTATAAGCGCAACTTGTGTTTGCAATCTTAATGCACAAAACTTTGTAAGGAAACTTGTTAAACCATCTCTTTCTTGTTGTTGAATCTGGTGAACAGGATTTGTGCATGAGAAATGAAACAATTTTCACGGTCTTTTTAAGACCAACTATGATGAGGATCTCGCTGAACACGCTGGCGTAGCATCAGTTACCATCACAGCGTCAGTAATGGCGTCCCACAGCGGGCATTGAGTGATCTAACTTGGGAACTACGGCGTAATGATGAGTGGTGCAAGTTGGGGACGAATAGAGCGTAGCTTCAATGAAAGTGGCGATGCTAAGTGATGGTCTGCCACCTAATCACGAAAAGTAATGCATTAGGAAAGACCTAACGAATATATCTAGTCCCTATGCTAGACGGGAAAGAGGAATTGTGATACATGGTACCCGACACCAGAAAAAAACGCTAGGTAAACACACCCGGACAGTAGCAGGTGATGCTTTGTGATCCTTATGAGGAAATCGGTCATGGGCTCGCAAAGAAATTGACTTAGTTTTGCGAATTTAGACTCTGAGTTTTCGGTAGTCACGAAGACTTATTATTTTGATATTCTATTTCCTACTTGACTGGTGATGCTTCATTACACATGCCTGCTGCTTCAATACAGAACTGGTAAGGTTGTGGCATGCAAAAATACTGCAGTTTCATGAGAAATAAGTGACACTAAATTGTGAATTCCTGTCTTCTTAAGCAACAGACCGGGTGCTAACAAATCGATTTTAATTTATGTGCATGTTAGCCAGTAGCTAACAATTTTGTTGGTGCTAATATCAGATGAAATCTATCCAAAGTTGAGCATTGCTATCCACAAACAAACTGATTTTCTGTGAAAGCCTCGTGTTTACACATAGTTTCCGCTTAGGGTTCATATTAGCCAAGAGGCTGCATTTGTTGGTGCTAAAATTAGGTGACACCAACCCATAATTTTTGTCACTAATGCCTAGCATTGACTGTAAAGGAGCATGGCTGATCACAAACAAACTGAATGTGTTTGAAAGATGTGTGTTTGTGCATAGTGTTCACTCTTTTGCAGGGGCAAAATGCTACAATTATAAAATTGCACCACACTAAAATGACCACTGATCTTGGGTTGTAGACTGTTTTGAATCTATTCATCGTATAGGTATAATCTATGGTACAACAAGAAACCGATTACGGGTAAACAAAAAGATGAAGGGTTGACACCATTGAAATTTGCTAACCAGTAGACAGAGCAGTGAAATAAATGAAGCAACCCTATTTTTTAATACTTGCCTTATAAACTGGTAACCATGTAGAGTAGTAGCCAGATAGGACAGACCACCTTTAGAAGTTGGCTCTTAGGGCTAAAAGTAAATCTCCTAATCAGCTTATAGCTTATACCACTTCAGCTTATACCACGTATACAGGCTCGGACTGGCCATAGTGCCATTGTGCCATGGGCACAAGCGCCCTTTGACTTGGCGCCCCTTTGATAATATTTTTAAGAAAGATTATTGCTGTATTGTGGGTTGAGTTCCTGGATGTGACTATACCTTTCAGTCACGAAGCCCTCCTCTCAATCTACCCTTCCTTTCCCCTTGGCGTCGTCACCAGTCTTAACAAGTTAACCCCAACTTCCTTGATGAGTAACGCTCCCTAATACGCTCGCTCAAGGTAGGTTGAGAAAGAAGCATCCTGAAAAAGGAAATCATATGACCGCGCTCCCTGTTCGATTATAGTTATCAGACGAGAAGCACCCTTTGTTTAATTAGAATGGCTCCCGTATCTGGGACCAAGAAGAAGAAAAGTGGTGCCGAAAATAAACGGCAAAAAAGGTTTGCAGAATTGAAAAAATGCGGGGGGACTCCGTTTCTATTTTACACCAGCTGAGGCTATGACCAAGAACGCAACTGGAACAGGTGACCAGCAATTAGGTACGCTATAAACTTCAATTTTGGTCAAATAACTCGATTCGAAACAAGCTGTGGTGCCAGCTGTACACTGTACAGCATTCAGTAGAGATACAAATGCGTGACTTTTATTATTTTTTTTTAATACGAACGTGACAATAATGCAGTTACGTTAGTTTTAAGTGGTGGCAAGTGACAGTTTTTAAACAAACCGGTTACCGATGGTAACCGTTTTTATTACTGTCGAATACACGAAAACCGATAATTTGTAAATCACTTTTCGACCTCGTCCTATTTTTTAAAACCGGTAATGTTTCCAATTGAAACGGGTGAAAAAAAAATATTTACTGTACATTTCTTGCATAATAGAATAAAATAAAAGCGTTATAAAGGTATGCGGGTCTACTGATAGTTTTTAATTACGTTCGCCAAAAAAAATTACACTTGCAACGTTTTCCAGCATATTGCGTACTTCTGTGTGCCCCGTATCAGCCAATCAAAGCAGGAACTCGGACGAACAGGGAACACACTTTATTAGGCCCACTAAATATTTCCAAACTAGTTTTGCTTTTCAAATTATTGCAATGCTTTTCTAAACTCTGCTACACTACAACACCAAATTCATTTTTCTGAGCGACGATTCTTTTAAAAATGTGATTGCAAAGCGTTGCCATGCTGTATCCGCCTGTAAAGTGGGTTGACTGGGCGAGTCCAGTCGAGTGGGACAAGGAGGGACGAAATAGGGCCCAAGTGCATACTATACAGTACTATGCATGTACTATACTATACTATACTTGTTTATAGGAACAAGGAGGCAATAAATAATATTTACAAAAGAAAACGACAGTGTGGCAAACATGCAAGGTAAAAAATAATAGAAATCGTGCTGTAATATTATGTACAGAAAGTAAATAGTATTTTACCAAAAAAAAAAAAAAAAATTACAACACTAATTTTACTTCGGATTTAAAGACAATGTGCAAGATTACAATATTGAAAGGGAGAGTCCATAAAGCATGTAACATTGTAAGAAAGGATTGGGGGAGGTCTTGCCGGCGTTACGAATTGAATTGTTATTACGAGGGGGAGGGGGGGGGGATAAAACATTTGTTACGTAGCAAACTGCTAATAGGTTTTATAATTACTTAGTAAATAAAATAATGAAAGCAAAATACAACTGAAATTTTTTAAGTTTATTCATATCTTATTGTTTAAAAGTGGCACTATCACCGATTGAAAATCGTACGAAAATATGGCGCCTTCTAGCGGCAGTGGTGTTGTTAACCTTTACAGCTTGTTTTCAGGTGCATGAGGAGGTAAATTTTCACTCAGTAATTAAGGAGGCTCGTGGCTTGATTGTTTCGTTAAAAGAAATAACGTTGTGCATTCCTTCGTTTACGCAATTTCAAGGAAGTGCTTCATAGTGCTGGATAGCGCTAGATATTGCCAGATTCTGTTGACTTTCAATCGGTGAGAGTGCCACTTTAAATTTGGAATTTTTTTTTGATTTAACATAGTCTGAAGTTGCAGCTTTTATCCGTGATGGGGCTGGGGAGGGCATCTTGTCAAGATGCACACCTTGTTACAATGTTACAGGAAGAGGTAGAGGGAGGGGGGAAGAAATAAAAATAAGCGCTACATCCAGTGAGTTTTTGGATTTTATGCCACCATTCAAAATTTTTCACGAACAATTAACAATATGATGGTACAATCAAACCTTTTTCTCATGACGAGAAGGTGTTGACCCCCCCCCCCCCAAAAAAAAAAAAACTTTTTAAAGTGTTCTCGCAAAACAGGTGTCTGACAAAACAAGTCTGGCGCCCCTTCAACCCTTCAGATGGCACAGGCGCCTTTTCCTACCCAGTCCGACCCTGCACGTATACGACTTTAGACAACAGGTGCAACAACACCTTCCGTGTTCACCACTGGACGATGCTACTGGAATTGATGCGAACATTGTTTTTACCCTTGAGGAAATTGATCAGGTTATCATGGGTACATACACATTCACTGGTGACTTAGATAAGAAACTCTGGATTAATAGAGGATCTGACGGGCATTTAGCCAGGAAAGACAAGATTGTGAGCGCTCCCAAACTGCACTGATGAAAGATCAAGCAAGGGCTTAGCTGTCAGACCGGTTTACTTAAACTTTTATTTAAAACGAGATGATGGTTGCCATTGATGGTATGAGAAAACTGAAAACTAAAACTACTTCAGCTTTTGTTGCCAGAACAATTGGAAAATTCAATAAGATGTCAGTAAAGCGTGACGAAGTCGAAATTGTTTCAGTCACTGTCGAGAGATACAAACCAGAAATGAATCTGTCCTAAAACCTTCCGACAACCATGGAGGAACCAAGAAAACGGGTAATGACGCTACCAAAGTGGATTGCCCATGCCGACAGTTTAACCGAGAAGGCGACCGAGTCTGACAGCAAGTCGCAGACAAATTAGACTGCCTATTACTCGCATTAGCAGCCTCAAACTGTAAGTGCCAATCAGCAGCAACAGCAGTCCTTGAAAAAGAACCAGACTCCATCTCAAACTATTTACAGAGGGCGAACAGATAAGCAGCGGGCTATCATCAATCTTACTGCAACAACAGAGAATCAGAGTAACGAGTCTAAAGTCTCCTTGGAAAGTCAGCAGACTCCCGGGAGTAGCAAACCGGTTTCAGTTGAGCAATAAGTTACATCTTCTCATCAGCCTGGATTGTTGGGGCTGAATGCTTCAATTGTGGAGAACTTGGGCATTTGCAGAGGTCATGTATAAACCCTCCAAAGCAAAGGGAACAGCTACTCCAAACTGACTGACCTACAAAGTTGCTTAGAAATGTGGATAAAGACAAGTCACTATAACAAACTTGGCACAGATGATGCTGGATGAAAATGGGACTCACACGTCGCAGAGATGGTTTGATCTGGCTTACACGGAAGAGAGTTTGAGTCTGCACCACAGGAAACAGTGTGAACTTCGCGATGTGAGTCTTTATGATCTATCGGCACTGCCTACTTCAAGTCCAAATTACGTGGTCTACACAAGCGACTGAGGTTCATCATTTTTGAGGACGTTGCCAAAGATCTTTAACTGGGGATAACCTTCGTGAAGAAAGTCAAGTTGAATATTGACCATGAGAATGACGAGGGCTGCTTGAAAGCGGCTCTTAATGAACCTATTCCCATAACATAAGAAGCTTGTGACTTACAGAGAATACGGCAATGCGCTATGAAGGATGGCTACTGATGAGAGCCAGCCCATCCTTGACGCACTGAACACCATGACCCATGAGTAGTTCCAGGAACTACTACTTCTCCTTGACAAATATGAAGCCTTGTTTCTGGCCGAGTCAGGACTTGTAAATGTAAGACGGCAAAAGATTAAATTCATTTCGGAACCAAAATCAAAGATTTCACGAGGGTATCCAATCTCTCTGCAATGGAAGAAAGAGATTGCTAAGAAAGATGATTGATGAGCTCGAGCAGAGTGCTCACATTGACCAGACGGTGACCAAAGGGGAACACCATCTCCCATAAACAGAAGAAGAATGGAGGTGGTTGGCATCCCATAGTCAACGATATCAAGCTCAACAACCAGACCAAGGCCAATTCTCATCCTCCACCAAGTACTACCGAGACTTTTTATTTTCTCTCAGGGAAGAAATACATATCGGTTTTCGATGGAGAACAGGGTTTCTATCAAATCCCTTTAGACCTTGAATCCCAAGATTATACCACATTTCCATGTCATCGAGGCACCTTCAAGTGGAAGGTTATGCCGTTTGGACTTCGGAATGCGACTGCGGAGTTCCAACGCACTGTTAACTCTATTGTGAAGGGTCTGATTGGTGTTGACTGTCGTTTATGTTGATGGTATTATTGTCACCCCACCAAATCCTGGGAGGTCACGTCAAGGCACTCAGAAGAGTCTTTCATGCACTGAAGGTAGGATTTAAATCAAAAAAGAAGAAGTGTAACTTCTGTTTTCCCATCATGAAAATACTCGGCCACGAAATATCTGCAAAGGAGATCAGGGTCAGTGAAGAGATCACCACAGCATTAAAGATCTTCCCGATCCCCAACACCAGACAGAGGTTGCAACAGTAACGACTGGCCAAATATTTCAGTCGTTTCATCTCAGATTTTGGGAAGATCTCGAAGGTTTTCAACCAGCTTCTCAAGAAAGTCTCAAGTTCTTATGGACCGAGAACAAATTGTATTCCATTTCCTCAAGAACAAGCTCCTGAAATCCAACTCCCTCCTACTACCTGACTTCAACAGGAAATTCTTGATCACGATGAATGCTTCGGAGTACTGCATTGGTATAGGTGATGATGAATATTTGCACTCCGTAGCTCAATACGTGTACAGTTACTGTAAAGTTCTGTTGATGGATGAGCAATACTTGACAAAGTGCAAAAATGTTGTGAACATATTAAAAATAATTCTTTTATTCTCTATCAGCACAGCAGAAGTTGAACGGGTATTTTCATGTTCCAAAAGATTATGGGAGACTGGCGCTGCAAGCTGAGTACTGTATGGTTGAACTACTTCGAATCAGCTTGAGTGAAACAAATACAGCTGAATAATTATGATGCTGAACCAGCAATAACTAAGTGGGCAAGTGCTGGGGAAAAAAACTCGCCGAACCAAAGTTGCTCCGTATGGTCAGCGACTTGCCAACTTCCTAAAGCTGCGTATACGCAAACTGAAGACACTGATAGCAACAATAGGACTGGAAGTAGCAGTGGTGAAGAATCTTTCTGTGAAATTGGCAGTGTTATGTCATTGTCTGGAAACAATAGCTACTAGACCTCAATTAGTAGGCAAATTTACATGATTAAAGGTTAGGCCATAAGGTTTTAACATCTGGTTTGGCACGAAGTACTTTTTTTTTTATGGAAGGATGAGTGAATTGAATTTTTTGGGGGAGAGGTGGGAGAGCAGTAGTAGGTAAATTTATTGCACTCCAAGGTGGTGTTTTGCACTCCAGACTTGGTTTTGGAGGGCAAATTTTGCACCTGGTGATACACTTCACCCTTGTGACGGACAACGAGGTACTGAAATGGGTTTTTAACAACCAGAAATTATCCACCAGCACCAGCACAGCTCGCTGGGTCATGTCTACAGATGTATAACTTCACCATGGTTCAATGTGCAGGAAAACTTAACATTATCACTGATGCACTTTCGAGGAACCCTCAGCAGCCTCTCTACATCACGTATCAGATCCCAATTGAAGTCACAAACAGAGACTAGGTCACGAGAGCTCATAAAACTGATGACTGTGCCAAATGGTTTAGAGAAGTTCATTTCAACTTGTCGAAGGCCAAGCAGAAGGAAACAACTGCATTCATTTACAAGGCAACTGAAGACTTCATCATCGATGATGATGTGTTATCCTACATTCACCCAGTGGCATAGCCAAGGGTGTACAAAGAAGTGCAATGCACACCCTGCCATCTCTTTGCACACCTTGCTCTTTCTGTGATTGTCCAAACTAACTCCAACCGTACACCACACTTTACAACCATGCACATCTTGACCTGGATATCGTCCTCAACCACTGCATTCATCCAGTGGCTTCCAAGAGGAACACCTGTAAGTCGCGATGGCGAATCTAAGAACCGAAAGAATTACGTCATCAGTTCTTAATGGACCACCGTGAGCACAAACACGGCCAGTCATCTGCGAGTTACCAAGTCATCTACAAGTTACCAAGACTTTGGCAAGGCTTTGGCAGCTAGGGTAGTGGCCTAAAATCTTCAAAGAACTCGAAAGACTATTTCAGGTCTGCCACAAGTGTCAGATGTCAGAAGGCACCTGGTTTCAAGCCGGCTCTCATTCCTGAACGGCAACTATAGATCATGGTTATAGACTTCATCAGACACTCCCGATGACAACTCTCAGGAACAGATTCCTTATAAGTGTGATGGACTATTTCACTTAGTGGGTGTGGCTAATCCCAGTCCGCAATAGCAGCAGTTGAAGCTTCGCCCTCGTACTCATTGATGTGGGTGATCTCTGACAATGGCTCTGCGTTAGAGTTTGTAGACATGATTCAGCAAAACGGTATCAAGCACCATTAAACCACTTTAGATCACCCACAGGCCAACTCAACCAAACGAGTACATAGGAAACTGAAGGGGTGCTTACGTGCCTTCGTGGAAGAAAACCACAGAAACTGGGGTCCGCATCTAATGTGCCTCCAGTGGATGATCAGGATGACACCCTTCTAATTGATGAAAGAAACTGACCCAATTGGACTCCAAGCCTTCCTCCTACCAGCTGACAACAGAGGAATGTCCATATCAGAATAAGTTAGAAATGGAGGCTGCAAGTGACCTTGCTCATGCTCACATGGAGGAAGCTGCCAGGAAGAAGACTAGTTATGACAAAAAGTACCGGGCGGTTGCATGCAAGACAGATGAACTCGTGAATGTGAAAAATCAGATGCCAGTAAAGGTTCTGAAGAAAAAACGTCAAGATGAATACTCTGGAACGTAGCAGACGACATTATTACTTACGGAGGAAATTACGCAAGATTCCAGACAAGCAAGAATGATTTAAAAACTCTTGGCAAATTGTCGATAGTCAATTCTGCTGTGGATGGAAAAACCTACTCGACTATCATCAGCAGGTTCGTAATAAAAACTCCCAAACACTACTACTTATTTACAGTTCATTCGATTCGAAATTGGCATTAACTTGGCCTCCGATATTTACAAGGTATATACAAGGTAGGTGCACGACGCTCATGCACAGTCTCCATTATTTTGAAGGCCGTTATTCCACTTTTTTCTTAGACGCTCTCTGAAACCAGCATCCAAAAGGAACTGGATTGAAGGGTTAGACGGTCCCTGAATATTCATCAGCACGGCCTTCTCTCAGACGTGGCGTTGAACAGCCAGGGATTCGAGGCCTCTCAAGTTTGAGTCTCCGCTTGAGTTTGAAATGAGCAACGTTTCAGTTCCTTCCCAATGAATGCAGTGTGAGGTGTCCATCTGGTGTACTGCAATGCTGTTTGTATCTTTCTGGCTCCTGGTATCACTCATATGTTGTTTTACCCGGGTCCTTATGCCCTTACGTGTCTCACCAATATAGACGGCATCGCATTTATTACGAGCTTGATGATGATGATAGTCGGCTAGGTTTTGCCATCCACAGCAGAATTGACTATCGAAAATTTGCCAAGAGTTGTTGAATCATTCTAGCCTGTCTGGAATCTTGCGTATTTTCCTCCGTAAGTTCTCAAGAAACTCGTTCTACTGTACGAAGGTCCCTACAGTGTCGTTATGAAGGAGTCTGATGTGCCATAAAGCTAAAGTCGACCATGGACTGTAAAGAAATCCAGGTCTACAACATCTCTGACATGCAGCCATATTTTGATCCCATCACAATGGATCGATATGGACTTACGAACCTACCAGGAACCATTACAGGGCAAATAGAACCTAGGAAATGGACCCGTTAGTCAGGCCAATGAGGACGTCGACTTTGATAGTGACACCGATGACAGCTCACAAAAGACGGACACCGTCAAGACAAATGTTAGTAATGCAAGTCCTTCAGTGATTTGAAACTATCATACCTCAAAAGCAAGTCCTTCAGCGATGCAGCATATGAACCAGGAGACAGCGAAGAGACCTCCGACAGCTCTACCGCCGAAGGGAAGACTATCGACGGAGAACCGAATGGTCTGACCCTTCAAACCCACTTCTGCAACGTCCGCAGAGTAAGATTGTCAAACCACAGCGATATAGGATGACTTACATGATGTCATCTCCTTCAGAATGCCAGTTTGGCTAGGCACTTGATGTAGCCCAGACGATGATACACCTGCTGCTTGCCAACATCAGAGAGCTGGAGTCTGGAGTAGGCAGTCATCTAGACTTGAACTGCACTTCTGGGTAAGCTGAGGTATGCACAGCAGCTCTTAAAAGAGACGGCGACAACATGGAGAGGAAAGGAAGCACAGCGCTATTGATAGTGTGGAGCTCTCAAACTATCCTTTAAGTTGGAGTTTGTGCATTTCAAGAGTGTGTAAGTTCTGAACTTGCCTGCAGCAGGCCCTTTCGAAGTTCGAACTATTGCATGCCCCGCACGGTCTCTGTTGACTGTTGCTCCACCTGCCAACCTAGCATTTGAGGACGCCGATCCACAATGCGACGATAGTAAGTAGTAGGAAGTTGGGGTCCCAGGCTGCCCTCTCGACTGTTGACGACAGCTATCCGCTACGTGCCTTTCTGCGGTATAGAAGTTCTACGCCCGCCCACTGCTGGCCCCTTCTGAACTTGAACGTCTACCCATCTGTACACGGATCCCTTTCTATGTCTTCTCTGTTATCAAACCTGGCAATTGGGGACTGAGCTCCCTGTTTCCTCCTTGAGAAGTTGGAATGTTGGTTCTACTCGGTTGATCTTGACCTTACGTGCTTTGAGTGCTCAGAAGGACTGCCCAACCCTTTTCTTCGTTTGTGTTTTAAGAGACTGTTTCGGGGCAGGTTATGAACTGTTCTAAGCACTGTCTTCGCGCTGTTCCATACAGCGTTAATTATTCCACCGTAATCTGCACAACATTGGCCAATTTAATCTTTTGGACTATAACAAACAGGGATCACCCCCGACGCAACCAGTATTCTAATGAGCGACTGTGCATGCAGAAGGATTGTCTAACCAGCATTGTTATCTCGGTTCATGGACCGTTCATGGGCTGTTTTCTTTACAGTGGTGTTTGTGGACTAAGTCGCAAGGGACCATATCCTAGTGCAAACAGTGCGATGTAGTTTCGGTGTTAAAAACTTTGACGTACTTGCTGCTCTGTAATCTCGAAATTTTACATTTTTATTCAGATTTAGTATGCGTGCTTTTCTAACATTATGGTTATTGTTACATTACCACAGTAATTTTAGCAAACCTGACCTCGCTTGGGGAATGGTGGGAAGCAGTGCATGATGATGCCCCTGCGGGCATTGAGCGATTTTACTTAGGACTGGCGTAGAGATCAGTGGTACAAGTTGGAGAAGAACAGAAAGTGGCTTCAATGGATGTGGTGATGCTGAGCCACCGAAAAGAGTACGAGAGCAGGCCCTACGCTATCCAGAAGAGGGGATTCAGCTACAACTTAAAAATTAATTTCACGGCTCCTTGAACAGTAAATATTTAAAATTAGTTGTGCCCCACCATAACATACGCCGGTCTAGCCGATTCCCGCTGATTCAACTCGGCTCTAGTAGTCATCATTATTATTATTAGTGTTTGTTTCTAATTGTTAGAGTGCACATCTGATTGTTGAAGCTTCGTTTGTTTAATCTCGATCCCTAACAATCCCTCATTAAGTATGCTCCTAAGCGAAATATATAACCATGTGAGCATCTTATACAAGACCTTTTAAGTTCTTACAGGGGTCCTGTAAGATCTTGGTACAAGATCCTGTAGGATCCTGCCAGGTCCTGCAGGATCTTGCACACAGTAAGATCTTGTAGAATCCTGCATAAGATCCTGCAGTGTCTTACAGGATCTTAGCAGGATCCTACAGGATCTTGTACCAAGATCTTACAGGATCTTGTAAGTTTTGCTCTTCCTGTAAGAACTTAAAGAATCTTAAAAGAACTTAAAGGATCTTACATAGGATGCTCACATGGGTGTATAGATGGCCAAGAATTTCCAGTATTTTTGTGTCTTTAAGCCGCTTTCTGTCTTTGTTAACTTCGTTTATTAGTTTTCTTTTGTATTTCTTCCTTGAAGACAGTCACATCATTGTAGTGTTTAGTTGGGAGCTCCACCACAGTAAATAATGTCATGGGCTGTTTTCTTTACAGTGGTGCTTGTGGACTAAGAACCAAGGGACCATATCCTAGTGCAAACAGTGCGATGTAACTATTAGGGCCTCCTATCACAAATGGGCTAGGAATATTGTAGGAATACAGCATGTAGCAGCAGGGCTGTAGGAAACAGTACGGCTAGTGTGGCATTTGCCGTACCACTTTTTGGCACAAAACTTTAAAACAACACCTACACAAACACACAAACTGTGGCTGCTGTCGTCAACCCTTTGAAATGGCCCTACAACACGCGTACCTGAAGGCTTTCTTGCCAAGCTTTGATGAGCAGCGTCTGTCCCTCTAGCATCAATCAATTAAGCGCAAATAAATAAGTAAACCTTCCCCCATCCTACGAAAATCAATGAGCTTGGCTTAAAGAAGGAGGTTTGGGGAAAAGGAGTAAAAAAATGCTTCACAACATTGTGCTATCCAAAGCAAGCCTAATGCAAATAACCAACTGCAAGCAGTTTTAAAAAAGTAAGTTTGGTAAGTCAGTAATGAAAGAATAGGAAACATTCCCTACATACATAAGGAGGTACCTTCGTTCCTGGAAATGCTTACAGCACTCCCCCATTCCACCCACCTGATTTTGGTTAGGCGGTACCACTTTAAAATTTGTTTTGGTTTCTGAAGGATCTGTGGCAGAAGTTTGAATGGTGGGCACATGTAGCCGAAGAGGTTTATCAAGGTTTTGACATGAGGTCTACTGTCTTGGAGTCAAGCTTGATCAGCTGGAACTAGGCTGATGAATTGGAGAAGTCTGGCATTGTACCTAGTGGTGAATAGATCGATCATTGAAGTATGCCAAGTGGTGAGCAGATTTTTGCGGATGGGTATTATTAGTGTCCATTCTCTCATGGATGGTTTACGACATTTCGAGGCAAGCTTACATTCCGGTTTCCTGTAATGTGAAGAGAAAGGAGTACTGTGTCTTGTTGAATACAAATTTGAAAAACTCTGAGGTGACTATGTGAAGGTTTCTGGGCTTTGTTTCGCCTCCTACCAGAGATTGGCTACTGCAGATTGTTGTGTATCTGGACTTGTGTTGTTTTCCCCCATACAAAGTTTTGGAAATAGTTGAAGACTTTAAAGTCTGTTTCGATTTCCAAAACGTTTATATGAACCAATTGTTCTTCATCCAAGGTTCTGAGGCTTTGTGGCCTTCAATATGGGCTACCCAGCCTTGTGTGGCTGCGACCGTTAGAAGAATAAAGTCTGGTTAAGGTTCATATAGTAGAATTGTTTGGGATAAGACTTGGAACGTATGACGACCATAGAAGGGTCTTGACAGGACAGATGTCATCTATGGGATGTTTTGCTTCTCTCAGATCTTGGCTTGTTCCCTAAGTGTCTATTCGATAATGATGGAACATGCCGGGTTATCCATCTTCCGTATGGAACCAGGTTTGCCATGGAGCCCAGTTTCCAAATAAGAGAGTTGAATTTTTCTAGCTTGTACTTTTGGCTTGGAAAAGACCTGGAATGTTCTAGGACGTCTACGATAAGGTCCAGAGAGGGCATCACTGTTGCAGATGGTCAGCTGAAGAGGCCTCCTGGAAAAAAGAATGACTGAGCTTGGGATAATCTTGACAGTTTTAAAATTTATCCCAACGCCTAGGTGGTGAAGTAGATCCAAGGTGTTCCTGAAGATCTTGCACCAGTTGTTTTGGGCTGTGATTTCGTGGGAGCCAGTCGTCTAGGTGTATGTGTAATATAACTTGAAGCTGGTGAAGGTGTGCAATGCAGGTCTCAGTCTGGTTTGAGTCTGGAATTTGTTTACTTTTCGTTGCCAATGAATCTGAAGAGGTTTCGTACCGAAAGGTGGAAGGGTACATGAAGGTACACATCCTCGAGGCCTATGGAGAAAGTCCAGTTTTCCCCTTTGAGGGACTGTCTGATGCAGTCCAGTCTTTCCATTTGAAGAGGGTGTTCCAAGTTTTCAGGTTGAAAGGCTGTAGATTAAAAATTAGCCTTTCACCTCTGGAAGTTTCCGGCCTTAGAAAGATTGAGCTGTAGAGCCCGAGTGCAAGAGGTTTGCCTTCTGCAATGGCTGCTTTCCTTTATAGTACCTGAATTTCGTTTGAAGGATTCACCGAAGGTTATGTTACGAAATACCAAGGTGGTGGAGACATCAGGGCCGGTTCGCTCTGAATGATGGTTTAAAGCCCATGTTGATGGCTGAAAGGATCCAAGGGTTTTCTGTTATTACTTTCAAAAAGGGTAGATGGTGTCAGAGGCAACTTCCTACTGTGATGCGTGTCACCAATCAAATTCCTTGTCCTTGTCTTGGCCTTGGTCAGCTCTGAAGCCAGGTGGGGCAAAAAGTCTTAGGTCCACTGTGAAGCTGCGGTCCTTGTCGCCGTTTTTTCCCCGAAACGATGAATTTCCACGAAAGGCCAGCTGGTTGTTGTTTCGGTTCAAGTTTCATCTTTGGTTTCCTAGCAGCTTTTTTAAATGAGGGGCCAGGTTAGAGATTAATCCTCTAAGCCTGGTTTCAGCTTTGTGGATGGATTGGTGACGAAGCCCTTGTTGTATGGAATCAATCAGATTTGATGCCGATTGCAAGGTCAAGTTCTGTCAATAGTTAAATCCTGTTAAATCCACCAACAACTTGTGATCCAATTCACGGAGTGGGTGATGGTGAAGCAGGCTTCCTTGATAACATCATTTAAGAGGAAAATACCAAACGCTAAGCTTTGAGAGGGTCCGTTTCTGTTTTAGAGTATCTTGCAATGAGTCTTGGCCGCTGAGCGAGAACACCGGTTTTGTCCAAGTCACTGTGGCTGGCAAATTCCGTCACCCAGTGGGTTGAAGAACTAAGTTTTCTTTCCAGGGTGAAGTGGAAAGGGGGGGGGGGGGGCAAAGAGACTTTGTCGAGTTGAAAAGGTTCTCCTTTTCCTCTTTCTGCTCTTTCGTCTCTCGCTTTCATGTTCATCTTTTGTTCCTTTTATTTTCCGCTCTTCGTCTCATTCTTTCGTCTTTCACACTTACGTCTTTCGACTTTCTTTTGTCATTCGTTCTCTCTCTTTTGCCTGTTGTGTCACAAATTTCGTCTTTCGATCTTTCGTCTTTTGTACTCTCGTCTTTCGTTCATTCGACTTTCACACTTTCATCTTTTGCCTTTTCGACCTTAGTTTATTCATCTTTAGTTGTCTTTCGCCTTGCCACTGTCATGATCAACATCCCATCCGGAAAAGGAGGGCCAAGCTGATACGTGGAAAAGTGAACGGGTAACGGAAGTCGCCGTGATGACCCATTCCTCATCGGATGAGTCGGACAGCGTGGAGAATTCCGGACTTGTAGTGGTAGGCTTACAGTCGTCCCTGGTCAATCACAGAATCATTGATTACATCTTTTGAAAGTGCTTCTTCCTCAGCAACAGTAGGATGTGTGTTTGCTATTAAATCCGATGCTTGTTGTGGAATTCGTTTAGTAGAAATAGTTGAAAATCCAAGAGTTTACTTTATTCCCACTTTCGTTTGCTTCACTTTCGCTTCAGTTTCGCATATCTCGTCTTACAGTTATAAAGATGCCTGGTCCGCTTCAACTTCCAAATTCTGTATTACTGCAATACTTGCAATGGTGAAAAATCAGCTGCAGTGAATTAAACATTCCGAAGTTCGTCAAAAGATTTGGCTTTTGACGTTGACGACTGGGCTGCAGCCTCTATTGGCACGCGAAGCGGTCCAGCGGGAGCCACCGGCGTGTTGACGGCAGAGCTGTCAAAGCCGGTCTGTAGGAGGGTGGACAGATAGGCGAGAAGCTGATGCCGGGTGAGTCACAGCAGGCAGCTTTTCAACACGCAGTTTTTCAGTCTTTCGTTTGTGATGTTCGCCTTGGGCTCTGCAAACGGCCGTTCACCTCTGCTGGTCATGACGGGATGGTCTCATGAGTTGAAGGTAAACCAGTCGGAGTTGGCTTGGAAGATCCAGCTATGAGAGACAGTAATAAATACATACTTGCCGGAGTAGGTGGGGCGCGTAACATCAAAGCTGAGGCCGCGTCTTCTTCCACTTCATTTGATCAAGCCAGATCCGAGATTTCAGTTGTTTATCCAAACTGAGGACCAATGAATTGTGTCGATGCGAACGCTCGGTCTTGGGAGACGATTGTCGGACAGCAACAAACATCAGGCACCATAAGCACGAAGCATGAAGGAGCATGGGAACCAGGGCCAGCCTGGCCGGAGCTGCACAGGGTCTGTTCTTTCGCACTCAAGGTTGACGTCATTCATCTTTCGCTTCGTCTTTCGGTTTCGCAGCTCACGCTGTGAACGGTAGAAGGAGCAGAAGCGCACGTCTAAACAGGACGAGTTGTAGAGGATAAAAGATGACTGGAACATGCGTTCGGCCCTCTTATACTTTAGGAGGGAAGTGCAGAATCGGACTTTAGGGTTAGCGAGCTGGAGATTGGCTAATTTATAATTAAATCTCTAGAGGGAAAAAACATTTGAGAATAAAAATGCTAAAATTTACAGGCAATATATATTTTCGTCGCAATAGAAAAGCAATTTTGTAAAAGGAGTAGGTAGTAATACTCGGTGATACTGGCACTGGTATCGGCAACGATACTAGCAGTATCGGCTAACTATTTGGTAGAATATTGGTTTTTGCGATAGTTTCGCCAACTGTTTTTGATGTTCCAATACATCATTCGAACAATTTTTTCGAGTGCTTACCAATGGTGCTAATTTCGGAGTCGTTCTCAAATTATTTAACAATAATAAGTTCCGAAAAGTAACTTTATTGCAAGAAGCTTGCTCAGAGCTTTGAAATTGGGTATTTTTCATCAAATTTTGTTTCTGAACATAGAAGAAACATTAACTTTATGGGGAGTAATACATTGACGTATCGGCATTGGTATCGGGTGTGAAGAAGCATCGGATCAGTGACAGTTGGTATCAGCCAAGCCTTAGTAGGTAGTAATGTGCCAAGCTTGCTGGTCAATCAAGACACATGCTAGTGTGTCACCATCAAGTAGATGAGATTATAATATGTTATTGTTACTGTAATTGTTGAATTTTACATGTACATACGAAATATGAAAATGTATAGACATAAAATTCCTCCAGAAAAAAAATGACAAGAGATGAAGACAAGAAGCTGTGACCGTTGGTACGTTCACAGTTGTATGAAGGTTGTGACACCACCCTAAACCAAAACTAGTACAACATAAGTAGCCAAGTTTCCAAAAAGGATCGGCCTTTGAGACTAGGGAAAGGCCACCAAGGTTAATCATATTAGCCAGCAAAAGATGTCCTATTGTTTGATTTTTTTTGAGCCAGGAGTGATTATAGTTATCGGCAAATACGACGAATTGAATGAATGTCAATGTCAGAGCTGTGGGTTTGTACAGTTAAGTCCAAATGTATCAGCAGTTGAAGAAAGTAGTCAAACAAAGAAATTAAAGAATTGGGCAATGCACCAAGTTGGCTGGCTGATACGATTAACCATGACAGCATTTTCCTGGTTGAATGATATCACTACTTTCAAAAGCCGGCCAATTTTGGAAACTTGGTGGCTTCTCTTGTACCTATGCAAAAACCGGTAACCTGCGTTTACTGTGGTTTAGACACGACATAATAGAAGAAAGAGCACACAAAACCACACAGAAGAACACAACAAATGTTCACTTAAATTTTTGGCGAATAATTGCGCTCGCCTTCTTCAGAAGTTAGTTAGAAAAATAAGAGTCACTACATCGTCCTTTTTGAACTTCGTGCAAGAGGTGAGAACCACTGATCTATATCGTGCGTTGCATCTGGAGTGCCCACTTTCTGTCAAGTATTGATGCGAGAATCGGCCGCACTAGGCGATCAATGTTTGCATAAGCAAGATTTTGGATGTTCATGAGTGGTATAGAATTCTTGGAGAAATGTTCGATCGCAAGAGACTCCAGTGCCCTGAGATCCAGTGCTCTTTTTTGTGATGGAGAGCAAGTCCGTTCTTCTCTTTTCCATCGAAGGTGTCTCCGACGTGTTCTTTAAGACGTGCTGGAGCTTACGATGAGTCTCACCAATGTAGACTGCGCTACAGTCGCTGCAAGGGACACAGTATACGACTCCATTTTGTGAGAGCAGATGGAGTTGAGATTGGGCACTGCCACATTTGGTGTAATAGGAGGGGGAGAAACAGGTGGAGGTGGGAGAAGCTGGGTGAGTCGGGTCTTCAGCCTAGTCGCATAGCGATGGGTTGGAACCGGTGGGGGTGGGGGCGGCGGTGGAGGTGGGTGATCACCCACGGGCACGGGGGAAGCCGGAGGGAAGGGGGGGGCAAGTTTCTCTTGGCTCTCAGCAACTTTTTCAGGTTGGGAGGGTGCTTGAAAAAGCAGCGCACACCGTGCTCTTGAAGGACCTTATGTAACTTCTCACTCCTCCCTGGAACATTAAGTGACAACTTAGTACGGATGTTCATTGTCTGGCCTGCTCTCCCTGCTCCAATTCCTTAGTTCGCGGGCCCGAAACCACGACTTCTTGGTTTCTGCATTGACAAGACTAGCTGGGTAGCGGAGTTGCAGAAACTTTGTCTTAGCAAGCGCGAGAAACTTCTTCGCAGTGTGGGGGGGTCGAGGAATGTGCCACAATCCTGCAAAGTTCATTGGCGACAATTGCCTTCAGTTAGGAGCGTGGGTGGTTGGAGTGAAAAAGAATCGCTCGCCCAGAGTGCGCAGGTTTTTGGTAAGGTTCATAGGTGATTCCATCCTTTTCCCTGCTGAGGAGAACGTCGAGGAAAGGCAAGTGCTTATCAACTTCTTCTTCGTGTGTGAAGACGATAGCAGGATGCCAGGAATTTAGTGCGGAGAGGACGGTAGTAAGAACTTCTTGAGCTAGTATCGTGAATACATCATCCACAAATCTTTTCCACAGCAGCAGATCGGGGCACTTGTCTACGATGTGTTGGTCTACAACTGTAACACAATTTCCGCTAGCGCAGGCGAGCAGGAATATGCCATCGGGGTCCCAGATACTTGCCAGTAGGTATGGTCCCCAAAGGTGACATAAATCGAAGACAACACAAGCTTGAGAAGTTCCCTATCGAGTTGATAGTCTTGCTCGTCTACTCCCACTCTCTCTGGAGATTGGTCGAACATAGCAAGTAAGAGGCAGTGGAGGAGACTGGGGAACAACGCAGTGACATCGAAAGACACTAGGCGATGGTCTGTTGTGAGTTTTAGGGTGTCCACTGCGTCTAGCAGTTTTTCAGTATTTTCTTCAGTAGGTGACAAATCCGCAGCTACATTAGCACTGACAAGCCCTAAAGGTTTGGTGGTGTTCTGGTTATGAACAGAATGTCCGATCTGATACTTCCTGGTAGATGCCAGCACGTTCAATTTCAGCTAGTACGCGAGCATCATGGTCAGCCGAATCCAACAACACTGTCATTGCTCGATCTCTCTGGACACGAAATATGTTCCTACAGAAGCTCATTGTGATGCGACTCCTCTTGATCACTTGGCTGCTGATGTTGAGGTTGTTGCTTCCAAGTATTCCTGGGCTCCTGTTTTTGTACATCGTCTTTCTGCTGGACTACTTAGGGACCCACCCCGTGCGGCCAGCAACCTCTCATCACCCCAGAGAGTTGCCCTCCATTCCATTAGGAGCGACCCCTCCATCACGGTGTGCTACACTGATAAAACGAACGGGACAGTGTTGTTGGATTCGGCTGTCCATGATGCTCGCGTACTAGCTGAAATTGAACGTGCTGGCATCTACCAGAAAGTGAAGTATCGGCTCGGACATTCTATTCACAACCAGATCACTACCAAACTTTTAGGGCTTGTGGAGGGAGGCCTTATCAGTGCTAATGTAGCTGCAGTTTTGTCACCACCCGATACGGCAATGCTCCCTACCATTTTGCACAGATCAAATCCCACAAGTCAGGGTACCCGATGCAGATCATCACTTCAGCTAAGAAGGCTCCAGTTAAGCAAGTTGACCGGTTTCTGACCGGGAGACTGAGTAAATATATCTGGGGATCCCAAGCTCTTAAAAATACTGAAGAATTGCTAGACGCAGTGGACACCCTAAAACTCACAGCAGACCATCGCTTAGTATCTTTCGATGTCACTGCGTTGTTCCCTAGTCTCCCCCACTCCCTCTTACTTGCTATGTTCGACCCATCTGCAGAGAGAGTGGGAGTAGACGAGCAAGACTACCAACTCAATAGGGAACTTCTCAAGCTTGTGTCGTCTTCGATTTATGTCACCTTTGGGGACCATACCTTCTGGCAAGTATCTGGGACCTCGATGGGAGGATATTCCTACTCGTCCGTGCTAGCGGAAATTGTGTTACAGTTTGTGGACCAACGCATCGTAGACAAGTGCCCTGATCTGCTGCTGTGGAAAAGGTTTGTGGATGATGTTGTGATCCACTCACTCAAGAAGATCTCGCTACTATCCTCTCCGCACTAAATTCCTGGCATCCTGCTATCGTCTTCACACACGAAGAAGAAGTTGATAAGCACTTGCCTTTCCTCGACGTTCTCCCAGCAGGGAAAAGGATATCACCTATGAACCTTACCAAAAACCTGCGCGCTCGCTTTTCCACTGGAAAAGGGTGGATTCCTTTTCACTCCAACCACCCACGCTCCCAACTGAAGGCAATTGTCGCCAATGAACTTTGCAGGATTGTGGCACATTCCTCGACCCCCCCCACATTGCGAAGAAGTTTCTCGCGCTTGCTAAGACGAAGTTTCTGCAACTCCACTATCCAGCTAGTCTTGTCAACGCAGTAACCAAGAAGTCATGGTGTCGGGCCCGCAAAAGAAGAAATCGGAGCAGGGAGAGCAGGACAGACAATGAACATCGGTACGAAGTTGTCACTTATGTTCCAGGAAGGAGTGAGAAGTTACATAAGGTCCTTCAAGAGCACGGTGTGCGCTGCTTTTTCAAGCACTCTCCCAGCCTGAAAAAGTTGCTGAGAGCCAAGAGAAACTTGTCCACCCCCCCCCGCGGGTCCCCTCCGGCTTCCCCCGTGTCCAGTGCCCTTCGGTGATCACTCACCCCCACCGCCGCCCCCACCCCCACCGGTTCCAACCCATCGCTATGCGACTAGGCTGAAGACCTGACTCGCCCAGCCTCTCTCACCTCCACCTATTTCTCCCCCTCCGATTACCCCACCTGTGGCAGTGCCCAATCCCAACTCCATATTGAAAAGTGTCCCCCTCCCACCTACTCTCACAAAGTGGAGTCTTATACTGTGTCACTTGCAGCGACTGCAGCGCAGTGTACATTGGTGAGACTCATCGTAAGCTCCAAGCCCGTCTTAAAGAACACGTCGGAGACACCTTGGGAGGAAAAGAGAAGAACGAAATTGCTCTCCATCACAAAAAAAAGATAAACATCCCATCTCCTGGGATCGGACTTCTATTCTCTTAAAATCCAACACACAGAACGACTGTCATATCAGAGCACTGGAGTCTCTTGCGATCAAACATTTCTCCAAGAATTGTTTACCACTCAAACATCCAAAATCCTGCTTATGCAAACATTGATCACCTAGTGCGGCCGATTCTCGCATCAATACTTGACAGAAAGTGGGCACTCCAGATGCAACGCATGATATAGATCAGTGGTTCTCACCTCTTGCACGAAGTTCAAAAAGGACGATGTAGTGACTCGTATTTTCTAACTTCTTAAGAAGGCGAACGCAATTATTCACAGAATTTTAAGTGAACATTTGTTGTGTTCTTCTGTGTGGTTTTGTGTGCTCTGTCTACTATTATCTCTTGTACCACTTTTGGTATTGGGAGTGTAAACAACATCAAGGGATAGGCCATGAATTAAAACATTCAAAATAACTTAAAAATGGCACACTTACAATTATTATTAAAAAAGTGAGACAAAAATGTTACGTACTCACTGCTTCCATACTGGATGCGGAGTAGAAATGCCAGCTATCGTACATTCATGGGAAGTGATTTATACATTCCACATTTGGACAATATTTCGACTTTTTTTGTCTCCCTTAGTTTGTGAGTTATATTTAAGCTATTTTAAATGTTTTTAATTAGTGCATTGTCCATTTTTTATTTTTTTCGCATGTGACCAAAGCCATCACAAGGTGCCGAAATTTCGCTGTAACTGCAAGTCTGTAACTGGTTACCCCTTATGCTGCTAACTACAGCTCTGAATAAGGCCGACTTAACGATTTATAAAAAAAAAAGGGGGGGGCATCTTAGAAAACTATTAAATGCCTCACATAGCACATCTTTCTCACTAAAATAACACATAGCGCAGCAAAATTTACACATGGATAAATGAAAGAAAGCAAAACCACACACTAACCATATCCGAGTAGGCCATGGGAGAGATGGTTCTGTTGTCAGGGGTGACAGGAGAATAGTTAGAGTTCATAGGTTCAGTGCCCGACATTCCAATGTTTACGAGCATGACTTCACGGTTGGGTTTTCAAGTTTTTACTCCTTTCTGCTGTAACTGGGTAAGGTAGCATCCAACTTTTTTAAAGAACGAAGCTGACCAATTAAAGAGCAGAATTTAAGGGATAGCTCGTGAAGCTGGCCCATACATGCTCACAGTAACCTGTTAGATAAAAATTATAGTTGCAGGCTCGAAAATTGTAGATTCCATTCCAAGTAGGTGTCTTTAGTTTTACTTTACTGTTTTATTTAGGTTACTGCGTATACAAACAGCAGGGGCCCTACATCATCACATTGTTAACTGCTACTACAGCATGTCAAAACTGAAGCAGGTTAGCCAGCAAACTAAACCGTTAAGCACAAATTCAATGCCTTAGATGGCTTCACTTAAAGGTCGGTTGCCACCAAATTAGCATTGCAGCATCTACACCTATCGAGTTCTCTCTCGCAAGAAGCAAAGCAACGCACAGAGCAAAACTTTTAAATGCTGCACACAAGCCACGCGACTCCTTAATTATTGAGTAAAACTTTGGTACGCTCTCGTGCACCTGGAAACAAGCTATAAAGATTAACGATACTGATGTCACTAGATGGCGCCACGGAAAAAGATAATGAAATTCCCCTGGCACCATCTAGTGACACTAATATCGTTAATCTTAGCTTGTTTCCAAGCGTACGAGGGTGTACCAAATTTTTACTAAATAATTAAGGAGTCACGTGGCTTGTTTGTAGCATTTAAAAGTTTTGCTTTGTGCATTCCTTTGCTTCCTGCGAGAGAAAACTCGATAGGCCTAGATGCTGCAATGCTAATTTGGTGGCAACTAGCCTTTAAGGCTACATTGATAACTCTGATGGAAACATTCCCCAACATTGGTGCAAACTGCAAACTTACACGGAATGATTAGTATTTTACTAAGGCTGTACCGAACAACAATTTTTCAGCCGAACCGAACCGAACCGAACAAACCTTAAATAAACCGAACACCAAACACTTATGAACCAAAAAAAAATGTACCAAACCAATGAACCTTGAAAATAAAATTAAAAAAAAATCGCTTTACAAAGATTAATATATTTATTAAAGTATAAATTTCTTAGTAAATGCAGGTATTTTTACATGGACTAGTAAGTGCAGAGATGTGAAAACTCTGTTTAAACAAAGAAATCGCCTTTACTTTCACATTTTCTCTCATAACTTCTGAACGGTTAGTAGGGCTAGGAACTTGTGGTTTGGACCAACGGAAAGCTGACGAAAAACCTTCAAAATGGTGTATTCAAACCATCAAAATCCGTCCATTACTAGTGGAAATACGTTCGGTTTGGTATGTTGCCTTTGAAAAGCCGAACACTGACTGAACCGAACCGAACATCCCCTGTTCGGCCATGTTCGGTTCGGTACAGCCTTAGTAACTACCAACCCCAAAAAGCCAAAATCGAAAATCCATTGGTTTCGTGGTATCGTTCACTGCCTTGTTTGAAATTCACGCAATGGTAAAGGAACTCTTTTATTTTTTTCTGCAAGACCGTCCGTGCAAGACCCAGTAATGTGGTGGCTATATATTTAGAGTGGAAGATGGACTCACCTGTACGTTGGCAAATTTCCTTTGGTTTCTTTTACATAACTCAGGTAACACTTCCACAAGTCTATGTTTAATACTTTCATAAGACATCTTTGAAACAACTGAAATCATATTAATAAACGAATGCAGTCACTGGGTAAGACAAAAATCAATTTATTCAATGCAAAGTCCTTCTAAATATATGGTACATATTCAAAAATGAAAATTCGAGTTTACAGTACTTCTTTAATGGCAGTCAGTCCAAACTTTACGCAACCATTTCATTTAAAAAGCAAGAAATAATACACAAAGGTACCAAAATGTTTTATTCACTATAACTGTAAAACTTTACGATTACAATTCTTGCACTTTATGACCAACGATAGTATACATTATCACAAATGATTCACTTTAATCCAAATGATATAATATGTTAAAGAGTACCAATAATTCAAAAATAAGTGGAAAAACCAAGTTAGCAAGCAGCTCATACCTAAACAACTTGCACATAAATGTCACATAATACAGATGCAATTGTGTAAAGTTAATAGATGTTCTTAGTAAAACACATTTAATTTGAAATTACGCTTTATTTAACAAGAAAGCAATATTTTGTTTGTACATCCATCAATTGGAATGTTGATTTGGTTATCATAGCTAAAATTCTTTCATGCAAAAATAAACGACGCTTTGTTTTTTTTTTATAAATATTTTATTCGACACAAGATATGCACAATTGCAGATTACCTTAAAAAATGTTTAGTAGGCAGCAAACTAAACTTTTACGTCCTATGTTTATTTTAATGCCTTCTTGCTTTGTAAGAATTTAGTTCCTTCTATACAACACACTACTATGTGACAAAACCACCAAATGTTTACGAGGAACAAGAAATGAACATACACAACACATGTTGCCGAACAGAAAAGGTGTTTTACCTGTGTACCGTCCCTCCGAAAGTGCAGCATGAGCTTTCAGACCCATTCCAATTTATATCAAATGCAGAAAAAAGGTTGACTAAACACTTGGGAAGAAATTTAAACTACACTACGATTCTAGAGTGGCGGATTAGTACCAATCCCCTCCCAAATCCTGCAAACGTTTGCTGCTAGTTCAGACACAGCTTTTAATTTCAACTCGTCGATCTTTTTTTTTTGACAACGTTAGCATGCATAAGCATCTCCGAAAATAATTTTATTTTTCATGCTAAACCAACTGGCAAAACTGAATGCAAGTGGATCTCATCACATGCTTTATGATCTTTAACGTGTCAAATAATTCGGTTCATTGAAAATAAAGACTTGAGAAACCTTGTACATAAAATCCGAGTTGTACTAGGCTAGTTCACAGAAAATAACTTCCCATCTATCATCGTCCGGGCGCAGGCTGATTTTGGCCGTGATCCGAGCACTTTTTATTTAACTATGAAGTTTTAGTACCGATTCTAAAGAAAACGTATCCTGTCTTTATATGTTATTTCTTGAATAGTTGCACAAACTAGAGTGAAAACAGACACAGAGAATATCTACATGCAGTTCTCGAGTTTCACGACATTTTTACAGTGGTTCAGTTTTCATGTAGGTTAATGATTATGCTTGTGTCAGTTAAACTGTCGGATTATTTTGCACCATGAACTTTTAATTCCTGGCCAGTGCAGCACGGTTCAACCGGGGAGTCAAAGACAAAGCCACCTGCTAAGCTGAAAATTTCTGGCAGTACAGTATTTTCAGCTTATGTGGTTATAGCATATTATCGTACAGAAAACCTGGCAACAGACAGCAAGGCACCTCTGGGGAAAGGTGTCCAAGGAGACGGTGTCACTAGAGGCAACTTAATAAACCCCCTTGAGGTCTCTAACATGATCAGTTTTGAAACTTTCTACTCAAATTGTTTTAACAGTTTAGCAGGCTAATATGGCAGTGAAAACTAAAAACTGGCTGCGAGCTCTGTGGTGTAGCTTTGTTCAAGATTAGTGTGGAACTAATCTTGCCTTGTTGCAGTATCGAGGTGGCACGTAATGTAGGTGCCTTCAATAGCAAACCGGGTACGTGCATCTAATGAACGTTTGGCTTGGTACTAAAGACTCCTAACAGTACACATCATTACAATATTGTAGTGAATTCCCTGAAGAATTAGCACATCAACACCTTAGAAACGTTACATTTAAATGTAGTTAGAGACTGGTTGGCCACATTTACTTGAAAAAGATCCCCGATTTATTGCCAACTAAATATTTTTTAAATTTTGTTTCTCCCATGCAATCCCTTTATATTACCGAATTTAGAACAATCCTATAAATATAAACTAAAAGAGGGCATGCAAGTACACATCTTGTAAAAATGTGAACCCTACATATGGTAAACAAATTACACCCACACAAAGAAACCTATTTACAGTACGCTAACATAGATCTGCATGGTTCCTTTAATTCCGTACAAGACCACAAGTATACGGGTTTGGCAAAATCTTCGAATGTGTCACTGTGCTCTAGTCTAGTTTTTCTAGTGTGATGTAAATTGTTAACTTTTGGGGCATTCCAACAGCAAAATAACTTTTAATACTGTATCATGTGAAAGGCAGGGGAGCGTTATGGGAAACACACTGCCACACACCTGTAGCTTTTTGACGCGCACCCAGCGTTAGCCATGGCGCCAGAAGGAGAGAGGGTCAATTTTGCTAGGTAAATCCTATCGGAAATCCTAGATTCTTTTACATGCCACAATCGACATGAGCACGAGACATCACAGGGCCCTTCTCTGCCCGAAAATGACAGGGATGGCTGATGCCGGATTCGAACCCGGGACCTCTGGCACTGGAAACGGTCATGCTAACCACCATGCCCCATCTGCCACACACCTATTTATGGCAGAGTGTTTCGTATTTTATCCAAAACTTATCTCAATTCCTTTCAAAGGTTCGTATTTGAATTACAAGACTTATGTACTCTATTAACAACAATGACTTGCATGGCCGGAACAGTTTTAGATCAGTTGGTAGCTTCATTATCCTCTAATACACTGTTAGCCATAGCAACAGTTCTTTGCAATAAGTCATTCTCGTTAACTAACTATTAAAACATGATTCGTTTCGATTTTTTTATTTACTAACAAATCCTTTCGAGCTGCTTTAGGAATCTGGTCACTAACACAGCCAGAAAAGCTGCCGCTATGTTGGTAACTTGTTCCTGCTTAAGCCTTTTTTTTTTTTGGCTTGGCCATTATATTGCTATAAAATTTACAAAGCACAAATAAATAAATATAAACAAATGACGCTCAAACTCAAAATGTCATTACTCATCAGTATAGCAAATTTTCGATAGGCATTACACGAAAAAAATAATATTTTCAGTCCTCCTATCTTCGTCAGGCAACACGAAACGTGTGAACTACAGTTTACATAATTGTATGCACACTTCTAGATGGATTGAATTCAATCGGGAACGATTCAAACTTGAGGGCCAGTGTCAAGTTTGAATCGTTCCAGAGCGAATTCAATCCATCTAGAAGAGTGCGTACAATTATGTAGATTCTAGTTCACACGTTTCTTGCTGCCTGGCGAAGATAGGTGGACTGAAAATAGGCTTATTATTTTTTCGGATATTGCCTATCGAAAATTCGCGATACTGACGAGTATTGACATTTTGAGTTTGAACGTCATTTGTTTACATTTATATATTTCTATCACTCAAAGTAGAATGGTCGAATACAAAGCACAAACAGCCGTAAACTTTTTTAACAATCTTGTTACTGTAGTTTAAATAAATGTTAATGTGTATAAGAACTGAAAACTCGACTGGAATAGCAACGGTCTGAAGATAAGACAAACTACATTTTTGGTGCAAGTTGTTTTTATTATGAGCATAAAATAGCACTAACACGACTAACCAAATACAAAGGTTTCAGTCAAATAGGACCCTGAACACACAATGACACGTCCAAGTATCCCTGTACGGTATACATTTTTTATGAAACTTTTGCAAGCAACTTGGTTTGGGAGAATGTTACCAAGCTTTTCAGGTTACCATAATGTCGTGGATTGCTAAACCCTTTTGAATCTTGAACCCAAATTGTGTGCAAAAGTTGCACAAAAAATAGTGACTGGGACTTGACATGTCAGGCAACTACTTCCTAAAGACTTGCCAAATATAGGCATCTAATCTACAGAAATATCTGAATTACTTGCTTATAAACTAAAATGAATTACCATACTTTTTACTACTAAGCTGCCTTAAAAGCTGAATAATCAGTTGGTAGCATTCTTATATGGCACGACAGAAAATTAGCGACAATCCTGTCATTACAGGTTCACGAGGTTAAAAATCTTTGGCCTTTAAAATGGCTGTGTTTTGACCTTGAAACACACACGCATTTCAAGGTCAAATGGACATCCCAGTAAGTACTAGACTTAGTTAAAACCAATACTGACCAGCTGATGGGCAGAAACGCATAACAAATCTCCTGCAGTGCCTTCAAATTGACTATCCAATATTTTAAGACAGCAATCCATTGGCATACCAAAAAAAGAAAACGCGTCGAAAATAAGACAGCACTACCACACACAAGGCAGTCGAACAAAAAATGTACGACTGTTACAAAAATAACGGTTATACCAGCAAAAAAAAACGCTGAATGAAGCAATGTGTACCAATGTAACCATTTCAAACAAAATTGTAGCCACACGACGACGAATGTACTGGATCGAGAGACAACACCACAAGATTCGATCTATATTATGCCAACAGGTGTAGGAGATACTATAAAGTAATTCATAATCTAACTGCCTCCTGTCCAGTTAGCTACAGTTATTTGTGGCTTTCGCTTATTTTAGGCGAACATTTGCTTACTGAAGGCCAGAGGAAAAAAATACTGAGTTCTCAAGAGCCCCTGCCCAGAGTGAAATGCTTTTGTTTAAACCTGCGTGTACCATAAACTGTGGTTTGTTGCAACACGCCATGCTAATGCCAATTTTCTGGGCATTCTTAATGAGACCAATCCATTGTGGGTGGCAAAGTAAAATAAATAACTAAATAAAAACCTACTCAGTAGTGAATCGTAAGACTACAAAATAAATGAGAACCAATAATTTTTTCCTATGGCTTATGTTGTTCTGATTTTTTACTACCTTTCATCCCAATAGGGAAAGATTTTGAGAGGTTTGCCAATAGTTTACTGTCTGTGCCAGCTTAGGCGCCGTTTTGAAATAAGCAAGTTCTCAAATATTAACCATCAACTTCTAGCATGAATAATACTGCTTGAAACCATAAGTCACAAGTACCACCTTGTTTAGTAACAACACTACTAGTGAAATAAAAGTATAGCCACCACCAAGTTTATGTGAGCTAAACTAACAAACAAAAACCAATGGTTCCGCACAACAAGGCTAGCAACCTCAAGGCCAACTGTGAAGTGGAGGGAAGTTTGGATGTCAAAAGTCCATTAGAGAGTAGAAAGAACTGTGGGTGCGTGGAGGAGCAATTCTCTTTGGCCATAGCCTGAAGTTGCCGAAAATACACAAGTTTTTGCAAAGTTTTGCTGACGACTTGAACAATTTTGGTGCTGCGTTTTGACTGTTATTTTGTTATTTTATTATTTAACAATTAACAAATAATTTCTGGTTTACTCCATTTCCAGTAGTATTCATGCTTGAGACCAATACAGGGTGGCCACAAAACACTGACGACCCAACGGTTTCTAAGCCCAACTTTTCTAGTTAGGACCCCTCAGAATCAGGATAGAACAGAAATATTCCCGTTTCATTAGCTTTGATTTCTGTCTTCTCCTGGTTCTGAGGGATGCTAACTAGAAAAGTTGGCCTTAGAAACTGTTGGGTCATCAGTTTTTTTTGGACCACCCTGTGTAATAATTGTTTGTGAGAGGCGGACACATTAAAGAAACAAAGACATTACATTAACAAGTAATTTATTCTGAATAATTGAAAAAAAAAAAAAGTTGCTACAGAGCATCAATATTCACATACCTTTTCAACTCTGTCAAAGTTCCTAGCTTTCATCTGAAATAAACACATAATACAAAGCTTATTATATTGCTTACAACTATCTACGAAACATAAAAATTTTACTACACTTGTTAACATTCAGGAAAGAAAGCAGTGCGAAAAATTCGAACTCCAATACAACTTAACACTGTAGCCTTTGCGCACCAAATTACAGATAATTTGCATGAAGTCTTTGCAGTGATGTTACAAATTAAAAATTGAGTTTATTCCAGGAACATGCATATTTATACAAGTGTACAAGCAAACATTTCCTAGCCTACAGAACAGAAAAAGCAACAAAACAAACAACTTAGTTTTGCATGCATTAACTTGGTTTTCACCATCAAAATAAATTTAGTAGAATTGAATTAACGTTCTTACAGTACTTGTAGAAGTCTACTTAAAAAAAATACAGCCAACTTGTTGCTGAACTTGTTAACATTACACCACGATTGGTCAAAGGGGACAACTGGACGTGCAAAACAACTTGAAGCACAGCTCCTAAGTAAAGTCTGGATGATAAGCAGTACCTACACATAACCAACCTATTTACAAGATCCCTTTCTGGCTTCCAGGCAACATTTTTTTGAACAAAACATTTTTCGTTTTTGCAACATTCTTACATAACTACCAATCACATACCTGAAAACAAGAGATCTCACCCAAACCACCTCCCTGGGAAAACAACCAGGATCGAAAAACAATACCACATCCCTTCTTGTGTATGAAAGCTAAAAATTTTAGCCAAGTCTGAACTTAGCTTGTGGGCTCATTTCCATACTCGGAAAATTCGTTTCCAATTTTGAAATTCCAATATATAAAATTCATCATTTTGACGAAAGCTTTCCGATGGTGCAGATAAAATGTCAGTAGCTCAACCATTTTTACATTAAAAAAAAAAAAAAAAAAAAGACCAGTTGTAAAACAAAGGACCCAGTCAATTTCTAGTTTTGTGAACTAAAAAGGGAATTTGTTAGTACAGTTGGGTAATTACTCTGGATAACCAATATGCACAAATTGTGGGTCAGGCTGGGGAACACGTTATGATGGTGGGGTAAATAAATAACCTTGAACTTGTCATTTAGTCAACCAAACCTGTACCACTAAAATGAAGAGGGGGAAGGAGAGAGCGAGCACAATGGTTCTAAGAGCTGAAGAGTAGCACAGTAGCATGCTCAAACATGGGTGGATAAGAAGTTTCACTGCATGCTTTGGTGTAGAGCAATGAGGCAGCCTTTATATTTTTCCCCCTCTGGTATCATCTAGTCTTGCCCAACTTTGCATGGGTGTGTATACGTTTAGTTAAAGCATCAGACACACATGCACAAAACATGACGTCAACCCCCCCCCCCCCAACTCAGGGTGGGTAAATTCTACAATTTCATGTAAATTGATAAGAGACTGATTTAAAAAAAATAAAAAAAACATGACAGGAAGTGATGTCACCCTGTGCTCCCCCCGTTACATGGCCGTAAGTGACGTCGTCCTAAGGGTCTTCCCTACTACATGGCCAGAAGTGACATCACCCTCCGGGTCAGACTTGGCTGGGAGTGACATCATTACCCCATTCCATGTTGCACCCTCCCTCTATTGGATTTCATGTAAAACTTGCGTTGTAAATCAGTTTAAAAAAAAAAATGGAACACACCCCTTCCCCACACGAGACCAGAAGTGACCAACCTTCACCAATGTCGGTTGCCACTGGCCAAATAGCGAGGGTAATTCAGAAGTTGGATTTGATTTTTTGCGTTACTCGCAAAAAATGGCGACTGATTAACAAACCTTGATGCTAAAATTGTCATATGTCGGGGACTGTGCTAGCTATAAACGAGTGGTTTGCGGCGTTGCATGTAGAATTATAAGGGCTATCCAACCAAGTGTGCTTCACTGCAAACAACTACACTATTTAAAAGCACAACTGCTGAAATTGTTTCTATATGGCATGGAGGTAATTAACAATGGTGAGTGAATTTTAAAGTCTACTGGCCAAATGAATAGCACCACACAATTCACATTCGCGAAGGTTAGCAGTGACATCATCTTGAGGGTCTCCCACTTTTCGGTCACATAACCCACCCCATGAGATGTCACTCCAGGGTGTGTAAATTCTACGTGATGAGGGTGACCTCGCGCTTGGCCAAACCCATGACCGGAAGTGACGCCACTCCCTTAAGTACCCCCCCCCCCCTCTATTGTAGAAAACATTCCACTTTGTGACGACACCCTATGGGTTCCCACTTTCTGCCCCTGCTTCCCCCCGCCCTCTGCAGCCTGGGTATGTAAATTATACTGAATTAGGAATAAATTCCACATTACACCCCTCTTTGATGTCATCACCCTCGTGTCAAGGGACCTTCCCCATGTGACGTCGTTACCTATCTCACATGACTGGTGCTACCAGAAGTGCCGCAATCGCATCAACTCACGGGGCCGATCCTCCCCATTCAGTACGATGTGTAAATTCTACACAATGTTTGGTGGCTCAGTCGACCATGCATCCCCTTACCCCACGGACCCGCGGAAAACCCTCTCAGTCTAGGTATGTAAATTCAACCTTGTAAATTCTACGCAACGTTGTTGAATGAGGTGTTTAAGTTCTACCACGCAGTTTCTACGAGATTCTGGCCATGCGACTGTTGAAAGTCGCACCACCACGTCTTGTCACCCCCTTCCCCCCCCCCCACCCACCCCAGGCCCACAACTTTTGGGTATTCAACAGTTTAACCACACAAATTCTATGTGATGTCGTTGACAAGGTGTGTAAATTCTGCAAAATTCTATGTGATGTATCCAGAAAGATACTTCAAATTTTTGTATGATCCAATTTAAGTACACTATGTTAATAACGTTAAACTGGTCAAAAATTCCAATGGGATCACGTTTCGTTGTATAACCCTCTTTTCATTTTTGCTTTTAATTGCTCTCACCTCTAACTCTTTGTGAGCGCCTCCACCCCATCGCAATGATGCACACTAGTCTCAGTCTATCCACCAACTCGTTCAGATTGTTGTAATCCGTTTCATCTGACCCCCAATTCATTCGAATTTGCTTCGCCCGACCCCAAAAATCATACAGTAGAAATAACTTAGTATGATGCATCGCCCAGGCACGATTCATTTGACTTTGCTGCACTAGACCCCAATTCATTAGACTTGCTGCGCCCGACCCCGATTCATTCGGCTCTTGCTGCGCCCGACCCCGATTCATTCGACTCTGCTGCGCCCGACCCCGATTC
>JAHWFP010146593.1:116092-138423 GCA_023313725.1 Lithobius niger
GCGCCCGACCCCGATTCATTCGACTCTGCTGCGCCCGACCCCGATTCGTCGCAAACTGCTTCGGCAGACTCTGCATCATCAGTCACCTCAGATTGCTCCAGGAGACCCGATCTGATTTTTGCCTTCTTTGTGTCCTCCTAAATCCGGCTTGATAACTCGCAAGTACTTGTAACTATGATGCGGTTTAGGCTATCCGGAGTCGGCATCATTGTTGTGGTACATGGCATTACCGTCTTTCAGAAACGGCGCGTATGAAGCCGTCAGGTTCGTATAATTCGTATTGCAAATCCTTTTAGGTTAGTAGACTTGTAGGTGATTCAGTCCTAGGTACTGCTTTCCTGCCATCACCACATCATTCTCAAATATGTTGACGGTTTTATCGCCTATCGTGAGGTCTCCAAAAGTCCATGTAGTACTGTAATTGTTGTCTTCCGGTAATTAGAAAAATTTTGAGTAAATAATACTTCGATTCAAAAGTGATTCTAAAGACCAAAGCGAGACCTAAGAAGGAAGTTCGAGAGGAGTTAAAACTTGACCATATCTAAACGTCTTTGACGATGTAAGAAAGCTGTATTGATGTTCCCATCACGATCTACGATGTCAGGGGTCGAAATATTTGGATGCACATGGACAAATTGCACTCCAATTGCCGCTTTTAGAATGCAAATTTGCACACCAAAGTTGAATTTTTTATAACTTTTGAACCGCACAAGCTACAGAGTTGTGATTTGTGTTATTTTAAACAGCTTGGAATTACGATTACCGGAGACACTATTCCTTCCAAGGAATTTTTACTATATTTGGTTAAACTATGGGTATAAGTTTTTCAGTTGAATAGTAAAGTTAAGTCAATTTTGGGCAAATTGCAGGAAAACGGTACATATTATTGAGATGCTAAATGTTAGAATTTTCAGCGACTATAAAATAGGAGACCACATTGTTGGTTTACATTTTAGTTTTGTACTACAAAGACTTTTTTTGCACCTAAGTAGCAGATTATGGGTGCAAATTTGGACCTGGACCAAAATTTGGATATTTGAACCCCGAGATGTATAGAATAGTCCTGCTATTGGAGAGGGTTCTGAGCTGTGAGCCTGATCCATTGTGGTAATACTGATGTCACTAAAAATTTTTGTCATCATTAATGGCTCTGAACCTCCAGGAGTGCTCGTACCACCTGGCCCTTTCTCCGGGGACCATGCTGCACTTTGTTAGTGGTCGTCACCAGTGTAATCGTCATTCTCTCCTCACATATTAATTTATTTCGCTCTGGTTCTACAGCATCTTTCCCCTTCTTAACCTTTGCGACTGGTCTAGCACTACATTTTAACGGTTCACTTACGTGTTTAAATAATTCTTGAAAGTCCTTCGGATTGCTTATTTTCTTTCGTCACCACAAACTTTTTTATAAATTTCTTTCCAAGATACACAATTTTACATTTATTTTCTATTTCTTAGTTCTGTTAGTAGCCAGAGTTTCTGCTGTCCTTTCCTTTTTTTCATACATTCGAGGGGAGGGGACCTCGTTATTATATAGTTTAAATCGGTCATCTTCCATGACCCATGAGTGCCGTCAAAAATAAGAACGTACGTTTTATACGAATCTACGTTCTCATCGCAATCTACATTTGTTTCGTGTAATATTAAAAGCATGCGTAGGAAACAATTCAAACGTGAATAAGGAACGTGGTGAGAACAACTAAACAAACTCGGACCGTATCTAAACGTCTTTGACGATGTAAGAAAGCTGTATTGATGTTCCCATCATGATCTACGCCAATTTTCTTGTACGAATGAGCTATTAAGTCTCATTTATTAAAGATGGCAGATATAGTTCGTTGGGATCTCAATACGAGAGCAAAATCTAATGGAAACATCCAAAGTATGAATACAGAACGTATTACATACGTTTTAATCGTGGACGTTCCCGTTACGATCTATATCCGTTAATTGTTCATTTCATGAAATTTTTAAACAGGGTGTACACAATATCACATTACGAAATAAATCACAACTTCTCATCCACTTGAAATAAGAGAATGAAACCTGGCCTTTTTCCCTTAAAGAATTGGCTTTAATATTCTAGTCAGTTTTACTTGAATTGGCTCGATCTGACCATAGAAAACTTTTTTTAAACAACTATTATCAGGGTTCGTTATCGTCTGTAGCCTAAAAATTTCTGGAATAACCAAATTTCAAGGACTAGTGAATGAAAATTCAAGGGTCAGAAATTGATAAATATGACAAAATGATACAATTCATGGTGCTTGGATGTTCCACCATGATCTAGATTAGTCTATTGTAGATTTAGGTCGCGTTTAAAGAACATATAGAAAACCTCCAAACGCGAATGAGGAACGCCGTGCCGAGAACCTCCAACGCATATTTGGAACGTACTAAAACGTTTTAATGATGTATAGGCGTTCCCATTATGATATACTAATATGAGGTCTTAAAGTTTGCATAGGAAACCTACAAACGTAAACTCGGAACGTATCTGAACATTTTGATGTTAGAATATTGTATTGTTGTTCACATCACAACCTAGTTTCGTGTTCATGCGGCAAGTGGCTTTACATCACGCATGGTGGTTCGGACGTCTATTAAAGATCGCATAGAAACCTACAAATATAAACTCAGAAAGTACCTAAACGTTTTAATGTTATTAGAATATTGTATTGTCGTTTCCATCACGATCTAGGTTCGTGTTCATGTGACGAGTGGGTTTTAGCTTACGCGGGGAGGTTCGGACGTCCTTAAAGATCGCATAGGAAACATACAAACAAACTCTGAAAGTGTCTAAACGTTTTAATGATGTTAGAATATTGTATTGTCATTTTCATCACAATTTAGTTTGTATTCACGCGAAAAGTGGGTTTTACCTCACGCAATGTGTTTTGGAGGGTGATGACTCACGAGTTGGGGGGGGGGGGGTCACGCCACCAGAAATGGAAGAATTTACACACCCCGATGGGTACGGGTAGGTCCGAGGATTAGTGTGTTGGCGGCACTTCCATTCGCATGAGGTGGGGAGGGTCGTCACAGGAGTGGGGGTCAAGTAGAATTATGGACCCAGGCTGGAGGGGGGTCACATGATGAGTGGGCCCACAGGATGAGAACACGAAGAGAAGCTCGTCAACTGCGAGGATGGGCCAGAATCACCAAGGATTTATATATGTTTGGTAGAATTTACACACAGGATGAGACGTTAGTGTAGAGGATGTTATGTGGGTTAAGTCCAGCTACAACTCTTTGCTTTATAGAATTTACAGCTGATTTCGTAAATTTACAGTGTCCACGAAGAGTCCACTAACCCTGTTTCTTTCAATTTACAGCATAATTTTGTAGAATTTAGTGTCTGTCTATAGAATTTACAACACAATTTCATAGAACGCAAGTGTTGAGGGAGTTATGCGTTTAAGTTTAATTCCAGCCTTTGCTTCCTAATATTGCCACCATATTTCGAAGAATTTCCCCACGTTTAAAAGCATAAATTTGCCGGTCCCCCCTGGAAGGGTCGGCTGAAATTTGTTTCTTTTACCTAGGAATACATACATCACCTGTGAATTTTGTATTTTGTTCTTGGAATGCTGGTTTCATTCTAGAAATCTTTAGTTGTTTGATCCAGCCAGCTTGGAACCCAAGTGTGCATGTGCGCACCCGTCCTACAAAAAGCCTCAGCTACGAAAGCTCTGCACCTTTTGTTCACTCTCGATATGTCAAGAAGGCGACTCAAGAGGGGAAGTAGGGTGGGATAAGGTAATGAATATTTTCCTAGGCAAAAGAAACAAATTTTAACCAGTTCTTCCCGAGGGGCCGGCAAATTTATGTTTCTTGTTGCCGGTGGAAAATAATAATTACCTGTGAATTTTGCATTCAGTCAGTCCTCGTCAAATTGGTGGCGGACACAGTCTTGGCGGGTACCCTAGGGTTCCAAGGCTGGCGTCCCCTGGTAGAGTCACAGACTCCCTAAAAATAACGTGAAGGTTCAACGACTAGTGAATTTGATTTGAAATTTTGTTGAGAAAGGGTTTAAAGACTGCTTTAAGAGATTTATTTTTAAATTAAAATTGGAAGAGAGGGGTTCGTTAACAGATAAAGAGTAAGACGAAACCGGGGAAAAACCTCTCTGAACGGTGAGGATCCTGAAGAGGTCTTCGATGGTTGAGACGAGTTCGGTTTCTTTCTTACTTCTGCTTGTTGATGTTGCTACGTGTTGGTGTCTTGGATGTCTTTGACCTTGGAGATTGACTGTGTTGTTGATTGGTCGAAAATGTTAATTCTGTTGATGTGTTGATGATTGTTGATTGACCATTGATGATGGGTTGATTGACGGCTGTTCTTTTTTGTCGTGGACTGATGGTGATGATGAAGTGGTGTTGTTGAGATGAGATGGTTTCTAGAGAGTTGGGTCTAAATGAACTGTCGAGGAAACAATACCCTACTTTTTCATTCTTGTTTGAACGGCTGGGGCTGTTTCGTTCTTCGTTTCTTTTCGCTCTGATGAGAAGCCCGGGGTGCAATGGGCAAAGGTGACGATCATCGACGTCGATAGTTGTTCTTCCTTCAAAGATTTTTATTTTATTTTATTTTATTGAAAGGTTTTGGAAAATTATTTGGTTGCTGGGATTGAGCCAATGTGGTGGCGATTCCAGATTGAAAAGGGACGTGAAGTCCATCTTGAAGAAAGGAGTCCTTACTTTCTTATCATGGTGTAAAAGCATCAGTTTAAACAGGGTGCCTCCCAGGTTCGAGTCCAGTGCAAGGAAGTCCATCAGGATAAACAGGCTTGAACACTTCATTTCTGATGAATCGCTGATGAACTTGTTTGGAGGAAAGGCCGCAGGTGCCTGGGTCCAGTTCACCCAGAAGCTGTGGCCTTTGGGATGATCAGCTGATTGTCACTTGGAAGTGTTGATCCCTGGAATGGGTGTTGGGAGCTGGACGTGGTTCCCATGGAATTTTTGCCGGTTTCCGAGTGGTGGGTGGTTTGGCGATGGAATGACTGGTGTCGATCACTGGCGGAATTGTCTGGGATCGTGCACCTTTCTTTGCGTTAATTTTTTTGGGCAAGCCATCCTTGGAGAAGGGTGGAGTTTTGGTCTCTTGGATGCAAAGCCTTGAATGTTCTTAGATGGTTCGATTGGTGGAGGAGGAATTTACGCTTTCTTTGAAGCTAGAGTCAGGTCCAGTTTTAGTTTAGCTGACCCTTAGATGAGGAGAGAGTTCTCATTGCATAGTTTTCAATTTCAAGCTCTTTTAATTGATGATTTTGACAAGAGGGTTGAAATTAATGTCCAGATTGGTTGGAGGTTAAGTTGAGCAACCTTGGATTAGACAGGTGGTTCCGGGTGGTATGGCAATGTGTCGTGTTTGAATCCATACCGAGTGTTGGTGATGAGGTTCAGTTCAAAGAAATGGTTTCTAACGGGCTGTTGCCCGAGGACAAATTTGTGATGATTTCATGGCTGGAGTTGTTTCTGCATGGATGCTTGTTGGGGCAGGAGAAGGGGCTGGATTCACAGATACTTCACCTTCAGGTGTTTCTGTGGTTTTCACAAAATTTGGCAGGGTTGCCCCTTGTGGCAATCATGAAATTGATTTCGAAGATGTCATGAGGAGGGACGACGCCGACGTTGATGATGTTGCTGATGATGGCAGGTGAGGAGCAAAAAAGGGAGAACAGGAAGGGGTTATTCATGATGTTTTTGGTGCGTGCGTCTTTTTGGCTGGAGATGCAAAAAGAAGTTCGATGTCGAGCCATGCCAATTTTCTTCTTTCTTCTCTGGCACGTGTCAGTGCTTATCTTTTGTTTGACCTTTGCTGTTCTTTATTCAATTTCAGCCCAAACCCTACATGGAAGAGTCATATAAATTGCACCCAGCTTGCGGAATGAATCGAACGACCGGTGCATCTAGCAAGCTTGGTGCTTGTCCGTTTTTGTCCTGCTGGAGATGGCGTTGGCTCCCCAGCCTGTTTGAATGTTCGATTGTGATGCTGATTGCCGACGAGTTCCACGTGTATACAGGACGGTCTTTGAGGTGAACCACCTCGAATCATGACCATAATCAACGGTGGGTAAAAATTCTTGAACAGTGCACCAAACTTATGATCGGAAGTGGAGGCTGTGGGCGTTGCTGGTTGAAGTGAGCTGGAACAGAACGAAGATGCAGAGTGTGAATTGTTTCTTGACTTGGAATTTTTCAAGAGGGAAGACATGGACCCTGCCCGGGAGGCAACAGGGAAGCCATGATGAAACCCTGCTTGAATGTCGTACGCCAGTTGTGTATGACAGGAGAGAAGTGGCAGCGCAAATGAGGTGAAGAGGAAATGGTTCGCGCGCATGAATGAGTTTCCCCACGACATCGTAAGTTGAGTGTTCTGTGCGAAAGCGGAATCGAAGATGGCTTCCAGGGTGGTTGAAAGTCGAGAATAATGCAGACTTAATGCGTTTTGGAATACGGTTGGTCAAAGTGGAGGTCTGGTTTAATTGATTTAGTCGGGCGAGGAGAAGAACAACGATCCATGGCGGCTGATGAGGTGGTGAAGGCCGCATGAGGGTCTTATTTTATTGTCAATAGTTTCTTGAAGGTTCCCGTGAGGAGGGCTAGGATGGAAGGTCCTTGTATTCCCAATGATGTGTGCTGCCTGGACGTCAGCTTAAATGCGTTGACCTGCTTCCAGATTCCCTAAACGAAGCGGAAGGGATATTCAGGGTGGCTGTGAGGCAGGTTCAGCCGCATGAAACTCAGCCTGTGTTCAGGATGGTTTCCCTTGAAGCCAGATAAGAGTCGACAATGAAAAAGGTTACAGACCCGAACGGTCTGGTCGAGTGCTTCAGTCAGTTGCGGTAGAACGAAAGAAAGTGCTGGGGCGGCTACGTGACGATTGGAAGCCGACTACGCCGTTTGCTTTAAGAGAAAAGACGCTGAATTATATAGCAGACCCAGACAGTCTGGTTGATTGATTCAGATGGTCATGGTTGAGTGAAAGAGATCGGTATAGCGGCCACGTGACGAGAGGAAGTTGTCTGGGGTGCTTGCTTCAAGAGATGACCCTGAATTGTAGCAGGCCTGGTCGGCCTGGTTAACTGATTCAGTTGGTCATGGTGGAGCGAAAGAGTGTCCTGAGGCAGCCACGTGACGAGTAGAAGTCGCCCAAGGTGCATTCTTCCTGAGAAGTCGGCCTAGTTAAATGATCTAGTCGGTCATGGTGGAGCGAAAGAGATGTCTGAGGCGGCCACATGAGTGGAAATTGCCTGAGGGTACTTGCTTCAAGAGAAACGACCCTGAATTGTAGCAGGCCCGGACGGCTTGGTTGATGGATTCAATCAGCTGTGGTGGAGCGAAAGAGTGTTAAGGCGGCCTCACAACGAGTGGAAGCTGCCCGAAGTCCAAGATTTTGGAGAAAAACCTGAATTGTAACAGATCCGGTCGGCCTGGTTAAATGATTCAGTCATCCTTGGTGGGGCGAAAAAGAACACTGAGGTGGCCTACGATGAGTGGAAACCGCCAGAGGTAACCTTACAGAGAAAAGCACCTGAATTTACACACCTCCAGTCGTGTGAGGGGATGACATCATTTTCAGTCACTTGGGTGATGTTACTTCCAGTTATGTGACAAATGGGATCTGTAGAGTGGTGTCATTTCCGGTCAAGTGGGACCCATATAATGTTGTCACTTCTGGTCATGTGGGGGGTGATTGACATCACTTCCGGTTAAGTGGAACCCATAGGGTGGTGGGTGGTGTTGCTTCCGGTCATGTGGGACCCATAGGACGACATTAGTACCGGTCAAGTGCGACCCACAGGATGGTGCACTTCCGGTCATGTGGAACCATAGAGTGAAGTCACTTCTGGTCATACGTGCGTGGGATACCACTTCCGGTCACAAGTAATGATGTGTGTGTGTGCCTGATGCTTCATCTAGACATACTCACTACTTGGGTTAAATAAACCTATGTAATACAGTCTGTTATGAGTACACACTAGCTCAGTTCTGCAGTTGGACCCAATGAGCTCCCTCCCTCCTTATTTTAGTACCTCTAATTTGGCTGGCCGTGAAACCACTTTTACAATATTTTACTTCATCATTAGATATCCCCCCCGAGCCGTGGTTATAGGGTTGCAGGACAGGATAGATTTCTGGAAAGATTTCTAGAAAAATTCGAAAAAGTTACAGGAACACTCCAGGATAAATTTGAAATGGTTACCTAATAGCAAAGCCAAGTTTTGCAACGAAATACCTACTCCCTTCGATTTAGAATATTACTCGGGTTGGAATGACCTCAGGCCTCTGGCTTAGGACACGGAACTTACTCCGACTTCAAGTAGAACAATTCTCAGTTCCCCAAGCAGTAGCAAGCATCAAAACAATCCACACCATTCTGGATTCCAGTGAGGAGAACGATTCTAACATTCTAATAGGGCCCGTTTTCGTAACTATTTTTTTAACTGAACACTACAGAAACAGTTTTTTGTATTTATCGTAGGACTTCTTCTATCTACAATTAATTCTTTATGTTTGTACAGTAGTTATTTTTTTCCTAACACATCCAGAACTATTTTTTTATTAGCATACAATTCTTGACGAAAGTAGAAAAGGTATAATTTTTCTGACTTTTCTCCATTTTTCCAAAAATATTTTCAAAAACTCCTTCCCTAGACGTTATGCTTTCGGTTTGGCAATGGCCTTACCCAGACTTTTACCTTATCTTGTCTCCATCCATCACACACAGAAAACACATCCCAAAGTCTCGAATCATCGTCAAGTCACCAACTACGTCACGTACAACAATATATTTTGACAATCTGATTCTAATCTAAATTTCTATTATGAAAAGCTACAGTGTAATAATGACAAACCATGCAGTGAAAAATCTGAATGATATAAATCCCACAACTGCTCGTTCCCTACCATTGAAGGCGCGAGGCAAACAAATTTGGTTTCCAAATTCATTCTGCCAAAATTCTTGGACTCAATGCATACATATGCAATTTCAGCTCCTATACCATGTGCCTTTGCCGTGATGTCACGATTAGTTAACCACAATCGAACAAGAACAGCGGTAGGCTGCCCATCTGAGAGGACTATGTCAGTCACAAGATATGCCCGCCACGGCAGACATCCATAGCGCACAATTTATACACTAAAAATCTTTCCTTTTCACCGCAATGCTTAGTCAGATGCTGTTTAACATTATGGCTCAAATTGCATTAGTCATGTAGTCACCCAATTTTAGTGGCAGACAAGTGATGAAAACTGCATTAAAACTAAGCGGGAAACCGACACAAGGTAATTCTTTTACCACCAAGCCAATGCAGGACCAATATGAAGTAGCGACTAAGGAAATAATTATTCGTCGCTACATCATTTAGTGCATTATCAACCATTCTACCCAAGTTTGTTGCAATACATTACCTATAGAAGATCTTGCTTCATACTACAAATTCCTAACTAAGCTATAAAGAATGCTTACAAGATAACGGGTTGACCTAATTGCAACGGCCTACCTTACTCCATCCTCGGTGAATGGACTGCCTTTCAACCAAACAGCCAGGCAATGGTTTCCACGAAAAGAACACGACAGTAAGAGTACCATCATAACATTGCAATTCAGGTGTGAAAGTTTGGTAAATAATTTACTAAGTACAAATTGCTAATTTTTACAATGAGGAGCGATTTACATCAAGGGGGTTCCGAATAACCTGTCACATTCAACAATTGTAGCCACCAAACCAAAACCTGCTGCTCCTAAGAATTTCTATGAAAAGTCCACTCAACTGCACAAGTCATTTTGTCTTTATAAACCCAAGCTAAAATACAACTACATGAACTATTGACGGAGCAGAGCGAAGCCCTTTTTCGACTTGCCGGTGTTAGTTATATTCAAACACAGCATCCAACCCATCATCTCAGTGGGACTCGTACCTCTTGATCTTGATGTGAAGATTACCAATACCACCTATCTGTAGGCTATAGAGGTGCTAATATGATGAAGCACCCTTTGGAATTTCTGATCTTGTTGCGTATGGAATGAAGCAGGGAGAATGAAGGAAATGTGTATGCATAGATCCCTCTCCACGATGTTGTCAGGGCATCCGTCACCCAAGCCTTTTTGTCTGGAAAGGATGGAATACAATATTCGGTAACTGGTGATTGAAGCAAGTTGCGCAAAGATCTACCATCGAGTGCCCCAGCGTTGGAAAAGAGCTTGACTAATTGCTGGATCCAGCTTCCATTCTATTGTTGGAATCATGTCCTGTCGTGAGAGATCATCTGCTAATATATTCAACTTTCCTGCTATGTGCCTTGGTTGGAGCAGAACGTTGTCTTCCCACGACTGGAAGTTTTGAAGTTTCTTCCATCACTGAAGCTGAATGTGTTCCACCTCCTATAGGCGACCACTATAGTGTTGTCGGTCACCACAGTAAGGACTTTTCCCCGAAGGAGGTGTCTCCATGCTTGAACAGCTAGATGAATTGCTCTGAACTCTACGACGTTTAAGTGGCAGAGGAGATGATCTTCCTTCCACAATTCTGAAAACTGGTGTACCTCGAAATATGCTCCCCATCCTGTTGTGGAGGTGTCCGTAAACAGGAGTCCTTTGGAATAAGGCTCTTGAATTGGACCTCCTTTCACCAGAATATCTTTTGTTTTCACCATTTTATAATCTGCCTCGGGCGGTTTGAAAGAGATGATATCGTCCCAATCTGTTTGTGGATGCCATTCCATGTTTCGAAACCAGTGAACTGGCTTTGCCTTCCATTGTCCTTGTGGAACTAGGACAAACCATGCAGTGAAAAATCTGAATGATATAAATCCCACAACTGCTCGTTCCCTACCATTGAAGGCGCGAGGCAAACAAATTTGGTTTCCAAATTCATTCTGCCAAAATTCTTGGACTCAATGCATACATATGTAATTTCAGCTCCTATACCATGTGCCTTTGCCGTGATGTCACGATTAGTTAACCACAATCGAACAAGAACAGCGGTAGGCTGCCCATCTGAGAGGACTATGTCAGTCACAAGATATGCCCGCCACGGCAGACATCCATAGCGCACAATTTATACACTAAAAATCTTTCTTTTTCACCGCAATGCTTAGTCAGATGCTGTTTAACATTATGGCTCAAGTTGCATTAGTCATGTAGTCACCCAATTTTAGTGGCAGACAAGTGATGAAAACTGCATTAAAACTAAGCGGGAAACCGACACAAGGTAATTCTTTTACCACCAAACCAATGCAGGACCAACATGAAGTAGCGACTAAGGAATGGCGTTTGTTGTTGTTTGTTGTTGACGTTTGTTCTTGAGCTGAGACTTCCTTTCGTTCAGGAGATTGTCCATGTTGGAATGAAGTTTTTCAATCCTTTCTGTTGAAGGGCATACTGTGAACTTCGAAAGATTGAAATGAGCTGCTAGGAAAAAATCTCTTGCTAGAGTGAGTCTCGACTTTTCCAAGTTGACTCCTAGACCTAGGCTTTTGAAAAGTCACAGGCATTTTTCCCTTTGCTGGAGAAGTTGAAGCCTTGACAGGTTAAGAACGAGCCAATCTTCTAAGTAAGCGTGTACTTTGAAGTTGCTTAGATGTAAATGAGCTAGTACTGAACGAAGAATAGCTGTGAAGACTTGTGGAGCTGTCGCTAGGCCATAAGGAAGGAATTTGAAATGGTTTTTCCTCTTGAGTAAAACCGAAACAAAATGTTCGATTGAGGGATTGAGAGGAACATGTAGGTAGGCATCTTCTAAATCGATTGAACTAGTGTACTTGTTTTTTTTTAAAGTGCTTCCCTTATTGATTGGATCGTTTCCATTTTGAAATGCTCTATTGTTAAATGCCGGTTGAGTTTTTTGAGATTGAAAATTAACCTTGTTCCTCCTCCCTTTTTCACATCACCCTTGCAGATCTTCAGAAGCCCTTGGTGTTTGGAGGTGAAAGTAGTATTGCTACTTTTCTCAGTTTTTGTACTTCTTTCTCCAGACCTGAGCTTTCTTTCCTGTCTTTTATCCAGAGGGGAGGTCTATCTGTTGTGGCTGGAAGAGAGTGGATGGGCGGAAGATACCAGTTTTCTACGATGAAAAGCATTAAGGCGTCATTTGTAATGAGTTTCCATTGTACGAGATGACGCTGTAGCCTTCCCCCCACCACTTGGTGAAGAGGGGAGGGCTGGAAGAGGTTCGTGTCAATAGCAAGACCTTCTTCCTCTGAATGATGCTCTCCTCCTACGGAAACCTCAGCCCTATTCTGTGAAGGGGCATTTTCTGGAAAGGGCAACCGGACCTGTTGCGTTTGGAGTCGCAGGGTTTTTCGTAGTTTTCCACTTTCTTTTCCTTAGGTCGCTCGAGACATGTTCTTGAAGTAACCGCAGCCATTATTCTTTTTCTTCTTGTTATAAGTATGGAGGCTAGGGGACCGAAGCAGGCTTTGCTTTGTCACATAACTCAGGAGCAAGTTCGAGGAGTTTTCGCCTGACAAGTTCAGTAGTGCTGTGAATTGGCACGAGCCTTAATTGTCCCAAGACCTCAACAGGAGTGCTGACAGCAGATTGAAGCACAGCATCCCTCCTTCTAAACACCATATTAAGAAGAAGTCGAGTGCTCCAGGCAAAACTAGCCGTGTGTAAAGAAGCTGCTCTTTACATTAAGTTCTTGTAGTCCTACACGATTGGATGATTAGCGAGTTGAGGTATTTAGCAATTAAATGTTTAATTGAGTTGGCAGTACCTGAATAAGTGAGCTCTGCGTGGGAATTTACACAAATCGCTGCACAAAGAATGGCTTCATCCTCTTCATAAAAAGACATTGGCACGGAAATCAAAGAAGGTGTCTTCAGTGGCGAATCTGCTTCCATGGTTTGATATGCAGGCATGTACTTAGCAGCCTCAAAAGTTTCAAAACGATGCTTTCTTGGTGCACCCTTTCCCGTTGCATTTGGGGTCATGAGGTTTTGAAAGAAATGGGCTCAAGGGTTTTGAAACAGAAATGGGCTTGTCATATTTTCGTGTTTGCGTTTCTTGATTTAGAAGTTGTCGAAATGCTACAACCGATTAAGGCATGTGAAGCGGAGCAACCTCTCCCTCAAAGTTGGCGAGAGTCTCCATTGGGGCTCGTCAGGATTCACCTCAGGAGGGATGAAGTCTTTGCAATGTTGCAAATCAGAGACTGCGAAAAAGCGCAGCATGAAAAACAACCCAATGAACGAAGTCTGGGATATCTTCAAAAATGTCATGTTTAGAGTTTGTCATAGGCGACTTTTATTTCGGAGTTTTATCCTCTCCATTAGAAGATTCATCATCACTCGAACTGAAGTTATAATCATCTGGATAATAAGAATCATCACATCCGAAACAGCCGGGATCAATAAAATCCACTTTACGGATTTTTTTTGCATTGTACTGTCCACACTAAAAATGATCTTGTGAAAGTTTTCTTTCCAGGCATTTAGATTCGATATAAGCGTCGTAACAAAATCAGATTAGGGATGTATTCCAATGTTCTCTTGGGAGACAGAACGACAACAAGCAGCATTCGTGCTGTTTGTTTTAGGTATCCTGGCATTTTGTAGAACTCGATTTATGGTGCTTTTTATGTGGAGAACTGACGTTTTAAAGCATTTTTTGGCATGGCGTTTTAACGTTTTGACAAAACCGCGTCTTGAAGAAGCAACGTTGTGGCATTTGGGCAAAACTGCGTTTTACCTCAATGGAGACAACATTTCGCCTTGAAGGGGAAGAACGGCGTAAGAGTGATTTACTCCTCTCCTTGTGAGGTTTTGCTTTGTTATCGCTCTTCAGAATTCCTTTTGTTTACTTCATGGAAGGAATCGGCATTTAGGCGATTTGATTTATTTTATTTCTGCTTTTTTTAGTCGCTCAAGTTCACTTTGAAAGGATAAAATCGTATCCCGTAAGACAGAATACGGGTCAGTTTTATTTTGGGTACCGCCGTTACCAGTAGCATATCTCGTCTCTTTCTGTATCTTTTCTTGACAAGGAGACATTTGGGATGGGCTAGACTAGACCTAGTCACACACGAAGGCTTGTGCAATTTAGGTTTTTCCAGAGCACTGGCGTTTTTAATGACCGCTCTGCCCGGTTAACAAAACTCCGGCTCGATCTTGTCCGTTTGAATTGAAACCTTTGTCATTTTGACCCTTTCTCATGTTTCCTCTTCTTATCAACTAATTTACCTTTACTTCGTTTTCTTTTAATTTTTTAATCTTCAATGCGTTGTCAGTTTTCTTAAAGCACGGAGTTTCCTTTTTTCAGAAGGCGAAATTGCATTTGGCGAATCGGCGTATTGTCTCCATCGACCTTGGGAATGCTTGGCGTTCAATGTGCCAACATTAGAATTTCTTTCGACACTCACAGTTGAATGCCAAGTCCATTTGTACGTTCATGTCTGCCTTAGTGGCTTTTTTCACCTCAGAAATCACCATTTGAAAGTTGTTTTCCTGCAATGGAGTATTATAACCGAACGGAAAAGAATCGGAAGGTGAAATCACCGCGGCAGCTACCAGAGTATCCTTGTTGCGATTGCCAGAGGCGGAGGTTTCCCTGAATGCTTCGCAATAGTCTGATCAGGCAAAAATAGTATCGGTGCATTAACGTCTCTGATTAGCCTTGTAAACGAATATCAAGTGGGGTTTTTATGGTCGATGCGCTTGACACCAGCTGGCCGAACCTATGCGACGTTCCTCGCTTAATTTGCGAAGGTCAGTTTTCCGCCAGGTTCGGAGAATCTACTCTGTAGATTTAGAATTGTGTGGTTCGCAAATTTCACATTGAGAGTCAAAGAAATTACATCCTCTGCAGTTTCTGCATACTGGATGCACGTTAACCGGAAAAATCTTCCTGGAGGTGATCAGTTCACTCAGCTTTACTGCGTCTGCCATCTTGGTGAATTATCAACTAAATTGCAAAAAACAAGCAACCGTGTGTAGATTGCACGGGTGCTCGAAGTGAGAAGGCGCCACGCACGATCCTAGCGGAGGATTAGCTAAACTAATCACACTAGAGATTTAAAACAGAGTTTTAAAATTGTCAGGCATTAAATTTGGGAGATTTCAGGTGATTTGAGCATATACTGAAGGTTAGTATTTTGCAGATAGTAAGAAACTTCCGTTTAATTTTAAGGTCATTTAATGTCTTCGTTTTAGAACCACTTCACTTAAAACGACCTCCACATTGCCTGATGGTTGATGAGAAAAACTTGCAGCATACAGTTAAGTAATCAAACTGGAACGTGCATCGACATTGAGGATTTAACAGAATGTACTAACTACGCCAAATGCCCTCTTACTACTTGATACCCAACCACGCAATTTTGTTTACCTCTGCATTATGTGATCTGGTTTTGTGACTTGAGGGGGTTTGCTTTCTCATTAGACCTTTTTCGTAATTAAATTTTATACAGTCAGTGAAAAAACTTCATCAATGTCGGTCGCCAGTTGCCAAATGGCGAGGAAAATTTCGCGACTATCGCCATTTTGGTGCTATTTGCCAATGTGGCGCTTTAACAAATCCCTGAAGTTCAATTATCATGTACAAGGACTAACTACAAACAAATGGTTTGCAGTGCCGTGTTCAAGCAAGTTGTGTCTTCTTCAGGTTTAAATAAAGGTATTTGCCTATTATCACGTCACACCTCCGCTTGTAAAGGATTCAAATCATACCGCGTGCATAGCCTCCACTACTTGTTATGCCTGTGCCTCCAATGGGCACTAAGTCCCTTAGCTAAATCGCATTGTAGCAAATGCTGGATGGCTGGAGAAGCAATGACTTACCTTGAGGTGGAGAAAGGTAGATTCGTGAGGCAGGAGTATCCAACTAAGCTGCTGAGTGTACTGATGAAGCTACAACTGTGAACAAAGTTGAGGGAGCATGAAGGAAAGAAGAGAGGAAGGATGTTGAAGGAGAGAGGGCAGGTGATGTCCCTAAGAGTGTGTTGCTATTACTTACCTGGGCAAGCAGAGCGAAAAACTGAAGAAATTGCTGCAACATCAAGACTTGTTGACACAATTTTTCGGAATTTTGACAAGATTAAGAGGCTTTTGAGGGAAAAAAAAGAGGAAGCCCCCGCACCAAGTCCGCAGTAGAATGGAAGTGAGAAAGAATGACGAAAAAGCACTGGGAGGGAGGGGGAGGGGCAATAATGTGAAAGAAGGCGTATATCGGATACCTTGTGGAGGCTGTGACGCCATCTATAGCAGAGAAACAAGAAAAAGGAATAAGGAATGGAGTAAGGCAACATATGGTGGATACAAGGAAGGGAGAACATTAAAAAGGTCAAAGCCACACGGCACCGTGTTGATTGGGAGAAGACCAGTACATTGATCAGGGTCGAACTCTGATTAGTGATAGACCAAAGATGCCTGGAGTCGATGGCCATTGTGGACACGAATTAAATGGGAGTGTGCTAATGAATATCCAACTGCCATCGACTCCAGCTATCCAGCATTTAGTACGAAGCGGTTTAGCTAAGAGACCGAGTGCCCATTAGAGGAACTGGCCTGACGCGTAGTGGAGGCTATGCACGCTGCACGATTTGAATCAGTTATGAGAGGATTGATGTGATACTAGGAAAATAGCTTTACTTGAACCTGAAGAAGACAGTAGGAACGAGATTATACCATCATTTCTTCAGAACTGTAGAAATAGACTGGTATTTCGCTCTTTTGAGATTGTGCGTTAGAAATGTTGAATATTCAGGTAGTGAAGGTTAGTAATATGCAGATAGTAAGAAAGTATGCTTTTAGTAAGCCTATAGAGGCTGCAGATTTCCAGTAGCCAAGTTAAATAAGTAGATTTCCGCACCGAGAAATTGCCACGAAGGCGTGCACATTGCGCCATGAACAAGGTGCCACAATTTTGTCTAGGGGCACCATTGAGGCAAAAAGCCCAGGACGATGCAATGCTCAGAGTTTCTGTGCTCGTACTGTGGGGGGAAGGTCCATATGATCTGGGGCTATGTTATAGGCTCTTTGGTTCCCCTCGCAAATTTAACTTACCGGCTGTGTCGAGCATTGCCGAGTCTTCGTGTTTTTCGAGACTGAGAAAAAGACATCCGAGGAGCATTCTTCCCAGAAGACTGGGCTGCAAGCGAAGAATATTTTGTAGCTTCCAGGTAAATTCGTAACGTGCGGGTCGGGCACTATACTCATTCCCAGCTCAGGGGTCCCACCACCGGACCGATATCTCCGACTACAGCATGTGGGGCTTCGTCGACCTCTGGTTCTTTGCATGGAATTCAGGTGGGAATATAAGGCTGACACTGACCAATCCTTCGCGAAGCGGATGTGCCATTCTCCCTGGTGAACGTTGCCAAAGCTACCAGGAAAACAGGATTCTGGATAAGGTGCAAAAGTTGAGGTTCGTAGAGGTTCATAAGGGGCCACGGATAAGCTTTACCAGCGGGACGCTCCAAGCAGGAAGAAGATGATGAACCCAAGGTCGGTGGTTGCTGACAGCTTGAACCAATCTCAAAATCACCACACTGTATACCGACTCCATATTCTCAACTCATGACAACACAAAGTTTATCACAGACCAATATCCTTTATGGCAATCGGAGACACTGAAAAGATGTTCTAGAAAAGAAGCCAAGGGCATCGCTGAGGGGTCCGCCCCATTCTCGCCAAACTACTAAAACCATCTTCACCATTTAGCTTCATACACCTTTATAGTCTACTTCCTGTGGCATTGGAGCAAGCAGACCGCCACTGACGATGAGAAAATCGCGGCCTTCATGCTACGCTTCTAAGTCTCCAAGCGTGAAGATGAAAAATGACCAAACTTGGATGAAGCGTTTTGCTCCAATCTTACATGAGCATATAAGGTTGTATAAGCATGTATCGGAGTCACGAGCGTGGGTGAAGGGAGCCCTCATCTCCCTTCACTAGGGTTTCCTCTTCCTCTGCGAAAGGAGAGACCGCCACCTTCTTGTTAAATAAATAGACATAAATCGCTGGAAATAATATTAAGGAAAATTGAAAATAAGCCAACAGCGAAAATCATACACTAGAAATAACGTAGTTCAGTAAGCCACCTTTATGCACTTACGTTTCGTCGGAGTGGCATGACCCGGATTCGAACCGTAAGTGCATAAAGGTGGCTTACTGAACTACGTTATTTCTAGTGTATGATTTTCGCTGTTGGCTTATTTTCAATTTTTCTTTACCTTCTTGTTAAGGCAAGGACGAACCGTTTTCTGTGGACTGCTGGGGGTTCACTGAACTCTTGTCGAATAGCTTCTGAATCCCCCCCCCCCCCCCAACTTGAGCGCGGGGGAGAGCAGAGAAGTCCAAGGGAGGGTCTCGAAAGGGCTCTTTACGGAAGGGTTCTGACTTGTGGGTGTCCGTAAGGCTTTAGGGCAGCTGGGTGTTTCACCTTTTCTCTTAGTTCCATAACAAGGCCATCATTTGACAGTTGAAAAGCTAGGAGAGGCATGAAAAGGCATGAACCGCAGATGGCAGATTATACCCAATGGGATGTTCGTAGAGAATTCGAGGTAGGCATGCCATCGATGAGCATTATATTCATTATAGCAAGCACGCCCCAGTTGAAGGAGGAGTACTGAGAACACGAAGTCCTCTTCATTACTTGAATACAATCCAGCAGTCGCTTCTGGATTTGACTGATTGCGCCAAGAATGTCTTCAATGCTGCAGTGGAGCAGAACAAGAGGTACACATGCGAGCCCGCCTTCAAGCTGCAGCGAAGTAGTTGTTTACCCTCTTTGGCCTGACGTAAAGGGTTCTAACAGTAGTGTGGCTAGAAATACCAGGAGGACATTTGGACTGGACGAGTAACTACCAATTCTCTTGCCACGTAACACGTTTTACGCTTTTTTTTTGTGTGTGAATACACATTTTTCTCCACCGCAACAGATTCATGCTTACGTTACGCCTGCTTGCTTCTGGTGACATCGCCCATGGTGAAAGGCTTACTTCCGGCGATATACCTCCCCTGCAGCCTTGCTCTCCATCCTCACAACACTCGGTCCATCGGAAAACCATTCCTGAACTGAAGCAACAGATACGAGTCAAAGGAATATAGCAGTTGCGTCCAGTAGAATCATCATCATGCCAGGGTCGAGGGATCGTCGAACTGGGCCCAGGCAGGAAAATGGGGTCGATCAAACGAATTGGCACACACAGGTCAAGCTCCCACTTGCCTAGCGGCCGCCATCTTGGATTGGGACGCGGTCGATGCTCGTCTGACATTTAACTTCATCCCGCACAGCTGAATTTATTTCTGACACACAATCACCCATTAAGTCCGAAGGGGGGAGGGGTAGTGGTGGCTGTGGAATTTAGTTGGGAGGCTTTCGTCAATAAAATCTTATTGGGTTCAAATTGAACTCCGCAGACGTTAATGTACGGTCACTAGAACTACAATAGAAATCCGGTGAGGCCAAACAGTTTCTGGGACCGTTTTTGGTCGGACTTACTGTGATTTCGGATTAAGTGTGTTCAAGGTAACGTCACACGGGTTAAGATAAAAGTCACACGACTGACATCTTATCGTCTAGGGTTTTAACATACTGGCACACTGCCAACTCACTTCGTTTTTGAAAGGTTCTAAATTGGACACGTCGAAGACAAAACCAAAACATACGACAGTCTTGGCCTGTGCCCAAACCATAAGTGTGGGCCTGGTGGCAATGCCTGCTGGTTATGTTTTGGGCATAGAGCATTAAATAAACGATTTAAGCCAATAACTAAGGGGGAATATTTTGGGATGGAAGTGAAAATCATAAAATCGCTCAACTGTATCGCAGATAAATTGCAGTAACTGACTCCTTGCTAAAAATTTGACCAAAATAATCACCGTAAATCGTGTATTAAGCGTCCACGCGGAGCTAATGCCCTCCTCCCACCTTAAAATGCTTTGAAGGTCAATATCGTGAAATAGTGGAGTTAACGCCCACCCCTTAAACCAACCTTAACGTATGTTGGTCGCCACTCGCCAAATGACGAGGAAAATTCAGCAGTTGGCGACTTGTTTAGGCAACTCACCAAATGGCAACTGATTGACAAACCCTGATGCTTAAATTGTCAAATTTCGCTATAAACAAGTGTATTAGCTATAAACAAGCAGTTTGCGGCATTGCATGCAGAATTGCAAGAGCTCTCCAACACTACAATACTGACGCTAGCTACTTTAGCTGATTAGAGTTATTAATGCAAACAATATTTTCATTAAGTAGCATGACAATTGTTAAAATCGTTTCTACATGGCGAGGATGTAATGCTCAATGGCGAGTGCATTTTAATGTTTACTGGCCAAATGGTGAGTGCCACAACTTCATATTCGTTGTTCTTCTGCACAAAACTACCTAAAAGCTTCACGCTGTCAATTGGATGGATAGTAGGGAAAACGAAAGCATGCACAGCTTGCTCTGCTTACTGGCCCCTTCTCCCTCCCTGTGGTAATAGAAGACTCTTCCTCTTTCTTGCACCTGCAGGAAGGCCTCTCCTCTCACCCGTTCTCTTCACAATAATTAAAAGGATGTCAAAATTGGCCTTTGAAACGTCGTACAAAAGGATTTTAAACACCAAATGTTTTCCGACAGATGTCAAAAGTAAGGCTAGAAAAGGGTTTATGCTTTTTAATGCCCACCCCGATTTTTGCCAAATTATCATAAATTGTCTTATTAAAATGCGTTCATGATAAAAACCTCCCTAAAATGCGTTAATGTCCAACTCACGAACTAGCCTTGTTGAAGCCCCCCCCCCCCACATAATCTTGTTATTTTTCTGCTAGAAATTGACTAAAAGCTTTACACATTTAAGGAAATCAATTACTCTTCGCTTTAAATCATGGTTTTTCTGCAGTAAAAGTAACTAAAAGCTTCACATATTTAACGAAATCAATTTTAAATAGTTAGGTCATTCCAGCGTGTATACTGCATCATGGAAAAGTCAGCCATCATTCACGTTTGTGATCTGATTGCATTCTGGCATCAACACAATTAGTCCGGTGCAATTAGATCATTTTTTGACGAAGTTTGGAAAAAATTTCCATAAAGACAAAACTTGGCAGATATGCCCAGAAATACTCATCGTGTAACATACTAAAAGTCCCCTAAAATCCCACTGGAGCTTTCGCCGCCATTTTAAAAAATGGCCGTTGCCGGCTACCAAATTGTCTATTTTCTTAAATATCGCACGAACTATCACTCCTACCCAAAATTTTATAGAGAAATAAATTAAAAATAATAAAATTCTCTACAAGAAAGGTCCTATGATGTTTTCGTTAAAACCAACCGTTTTTTGCAATCTACTAGTTTACTGAAAACATGTATGGCCACCGCCGGCATCCAAATTGTGTATTTTTGTAAATATCGGACTTGTAAACTATTACTCCTACCGAATATTTTATAGAGACCCAAATTAAAGCTAACAAAAATGTCTACAAGAACAAACTCTCCTTATAATGTTTTCGATAAAACCAACCGGTTTTTTTTTTCTTTGGAATACTGGTTTACTGAAAACATGATCATCATTTTGAAGAAATGGCCTCTGCCAGCTCCAAAATTGCCTATTTAGAGAAGGGGGGGCTGACAAAAGTTTCACATCGGACAACCAATTTCCCCCTTTGGTTTCAGTTAGTACTCAACGTTCTACCGAATCCTATGCCCCCCCCCCCCCAAAAAAACAACCTTTTTTTGGCTGTAACTCTTTGACCGTCAACAAATCAAAAGCATAATGTGAAGCACAAACGTTCAGCACACAAAAGTGATATACGTATTTTACGTAAAAGCAAAATGAACCCCAAAATTGTATTTAAAGTATATCGCTCTTAATTTCCATGAAAGCTCCTTTTTTCAATTGGTTGTTATAGGGATTTTCGTGATCAAAGTGTTCTTGCGAGCCCTCTAATAGCTCGTAGTGAACATGCTTAGGATTTTCTTAAAGGTGGAGATTTATTCTTTACATCAATCCTAACAAATATTGTTTATCGTAGATAGGGACCGTCTTACGCCCAGTTAAAGGTGAAGAGGTAACAGCGTAGCGGCGAAAGCGTATGGTGATTTTCGAATTTAAAGTGCTCTTGTAAACCCTCTAATAACTCGAAATGGACATGCTTAGGATTTTCTGAAAGATGGGGATCTATTCTTTCCATCAATCCTAACTGAAATTGTTTAGGTTAGATAGGGCCCATCTTACGACTATTTTAAGGTGTAGCTGTAATTGGTATAGCGGCTAGTTTCAATTCAAAGTGACATTGTAATGGTCGTATTTGTATCTACGCTAAACAATTTTAGTTAGGATTGGTAGAAAGAATAGATCCCCACCGTTTAGAAAGTCCTAAGCATTTCCATTT
>JAHWFP010146594.1:0-21798 GCA_023313725.1 Lithobius niger
GTGCATTAATAAATTTAAATTGGTGAGAGATTTTAGAAAGCTATTTGAAGGTTAGGAAAAATTGCGCTAAACTGCATTGTGCAATATTAAAATTGAATATAGTGTGCCACAAGGTTCCATTTTAGGACCTACATTAGTTTTAATTTGCGTAAAGAAGACAACTAATAAAAACCGTAATGAAACTAAAATTGACAGTTTGATGACGACTTTTTTGCTTTTTTGTGGAAGAAAGATTAAAAAAAACAAGTACCGTAAACAAGTAGTATTAAAAAAAAAAATTTAAATAAAACTAGGTAAAAACTGGTGCCTTGAAAATGAAAAGAAAGGAAGAAAAAACAAAATTTATGATCCAACAAATCGATAAAAAAAAACTGGAAATAATAATTCAGAGAAAAATTTTGAAATTTTTCTAGAAGATTATTAAATACTTGCGTTCGAAGGTTGACCCTAAATTGACTTATTAATGGTTGAATAAATAAATTCCAAAAAATTACTGAATTATGTTATCAGAAGAAAAAATCAGTAAAAATTGAATTATGGAGGAGAGGGGGCGATTGTGGTGTTGGTTTTTTAAAATTTGTTGTTAAGAATTTTTGTTCGTGTACTGCATCCTTGCAATTCTTTGTACTTGTTGAGGTACACCTAATAAGTATAAAATGAATTTTCGATTCTGAAATGAAATTTGAAAATAGGCCTAACGTTCTTAAAAAAATTTTTTTTTGGGGGGGGGGGGGGGGTTTTTTTTTTTTTTTTGCCCCCCCCCCCCCCCCCCCCCCATATCTCTTCTTACTGCCTTGTTGAAATTGTTAGACACGGGAATTTCTCTTAAGCAGTCCCATACAGAGCAAGCTTTCGTTATTTTTACCCTTTGCTCTATCACACTGTATTCTTCGATTTCGTCGTCACCATTCTATAGCGCTTCTGTTTACGTTCAGCTTGACTCGTTTTTATGGTACACCTGGTAAGCGTTCAACGGTGGTCTTTATCGGTCACGTGAGTAAAAGTCGCCAATCAGAGGGCTGGCATTCACTACGTTGACATGGCCACGAGAAAGCGCAATTTAACGATGCGTTTTGAAAAGCGCATCAAAAAACGGTACCTGTTTACGAAACGAAAGACCACGAAATTAGGGCCATACCGTTGGCGAAAGCCAAGTGCGATCAGAAAAACCTTCCTACCCTTTGGCAAATAGTGGGCACGTTTCATGTTGCTCTAGCCCCTTCACGTAGTAAACTAGGTCAGCGCAGCTTAGACCAAAGTCATGTACACTTATGTTCAGTTTATTTATCAAAAATTCGAGTGGCACCAGCACAAATTACGTCGCCGCCGTAACTGTGTCCATCATCTTTACCAGGCGTTCACCAACGTCCCAGCGCCGGTGCGCACATGCGATAACCGCATTTGCGGTCGCCGCTGCGGTACCGCTTTTGCGGTTTGGTTTACGTGCCATCTGTTGGGTACTGTACACGTACCTGCGTCGAATTTGCGTTACCGCCCGCCGATCGCCCGCCCCTCGTGCGGTCGTTTTGCACCGCAATTCCCCCCCCCCTCCCGTCAACGCAGCGGTACCGCAGCGTTAAAAAAACGCAATTGCGTCTCTGAGTACCTTGGGTGACTTGAGCGGTGCACACGTCCGCCGTTTACCGCAAAAGCGTTACCGAAAATGGCGTCCAATTTCGAAGAAATAGACATGGAATTTGTATTGGGGGAGTAAAGAACTATCCTGAAATATGAAATGTTGTTGCAGAAATGATTGAAGACTCATTGGGAAGTAATTAAAGAACTTATTCGAATTTTTTAGTTAATCTACAAAGCATGTATAATATACTCCCCTGGTACGTCTTAAATCAGTAAATTAATGTACCAAATATCGTCGCATTGGTTTTAAAATATATTTTTTGTTCACGAGATAGGCGAAAAAAGCAATATCGTCTCATTGGTTTCAAACTATAATTTTTTTTACACAAGGTTAGGGAACCGAACGCACACATACCTCACCGAAGCAGCACCGCAGCGTCAACGCGCGTTAATAAAACGCACGTGTGCATTGATTGCCTGCGTCACCACAGCGGCGCCGCAGCGTCGCCCCGCGTCCAAAAAACGCACGTGTGCACCGGCGCTCAACGCGATTGTGAGTGTTTATATGAATAAAGACGATGCGATTCAGACGGCCGATCCACCTCTGTGAAGCTCTTTGGGTCTGTATCGTTAGATGGGAGAAAGCTCCACGAACGGGTGTTCACAGACCCACATAGGCGACACGGACGCGAAGCTCATCGCTCTGAAGTGCTTCGAAGTGGTCATGTAAACGTAGTGATCGACTCCTGGTCATCGAGTCGGGACCCGTGTCTTCTGCCTACTGTTACAAAAGACAATTTACCCTCCCGACTCGATTTTTAGCCCTGTCAGGAGAAATAAATCTTGCTATCTGACATGGGCTTAAATCAACATCCAGCCTGCCTTATAACTTTCCGCCTGCCTTATAAGAGCTGCGCGCCGATCTCATCCTCCATGTTACCATCGCCAAGGTCAGCTGAGATAGTAGCTGTGTTCCTCGTAGCGAAGAACGCAGCTACTGTCTCAGTTGGCATTGCGCCTAATAGACGAACCAGCATAAACGCATTAAATGTGTCGTCACAAACCGGTATGATTTTCATATTTTAAAATCGATCTTCATGATTTTTTAGGGTAGTATCTGTAATTTTTCTTCGGCGATCTATTGGCATAAATAATTATAATTTTTACCGCATTAGTCGTTTAGATTTTTGATCTCATGGTAACTATTAGCAAATTAGTAGATGCACACGCAGATGAAACGTTATGGTCATTGTAAGCGCGCAAAGGATAATATACATGCATCCCGCGGTCAAGAGAAAATCTCCTAGCCGCCACAATTTAAAACTGATTTTTAGCTAAGGATTGACTAACGGCAAGTAAATAAAACTTCCGTACTTGATGTGGATGATCGAAAAAGTGGCACGGGGAGGAATGTCCTTTTAAGGCTAATATTTTTCGGTTAGACTTGGTATACCATATGTAGCAACACATGGCGGCAGTCATTATTGTTCTGATATCACAAATTTGTTTGACTGAAACTTGTCGAGTTTTTTCACCCTTGTGGGTTTTGTTTCAGATATCACTTACTGTAATTTTTTTATTTTTTGGTAGTTATGTTGTTTTGCCAGTGCCCAGTTATATACTATCTGTCCAAGTTTGGTCGAAAAATATTAAATAGGAACGGAGATATTATTATTATTTTTTTTATTTCGCTGGACTGAGGACTTCAATCATCTACATCTATAGCCTACAGGGTGTCCCAAAAGTCCGAGAACGACCCTCACAACTTTTTAAAGGATTGAAAGAAAATAGTGAAACTTTGGCAATGAAAGTTTGGCTAAAGGATCCACCTTTTCGTACAACCGGCATTACGCCAGCTCCCGGGGGGGGGGGGGGGGGCAGTGGCCCCAACTCAGAAATTTTCAATGGAATGAGGTAAAGGAATACCTTATTTGAAAGGTCTTCATTAGGCGAGTAAATTGCCGCAACGATAGCTTCGATAAGATGAGCCCATCCAAAATGGCAGCTGGTCAAACATAGGAATTTTCTCTACATCCCTATGTCTTATTCATGCTAAAATCGTCGTAAAGGGACGTATTTTGCGGTTTGAGGCCCAGAGTGAGGGCCTCAGCCCCCCCCCCCCCCCCCGGAGGGGGGGGGGGGCACTAAGGCTTACACTATGGGTTTCAAACCGCAAAAGACGTTGTAGGTGTGATCGAACTAAATTGAACGACGCATTTTGCTGCCACCTACGTTTCTTTACGACGACATTAGCATAAATAAGACACACAGGGATGCAGAGAAAATTCCTAATGTTTGATCAGCTGCCATTTTGATAGATATCGTTATGGCAATTTATTCGCGTAATGAAGACCTTTCAAATAAGGTGTACCTTTACCCCCCCCCCCCCCCATTTCATTGAAAATATCTGAGTTGGGGCCCCTGGGGTCCCCCCAAGGGAGACTGGTGTAATGCCAGTTGTACGAAAAGCTAGACCCTTTAACCAAACTTACATTGCCAGAGTTTCACTATTTTCTTTCAACCCCTTAAAACGTTGTGATGGTGTTCTCGGACTTTTGGGACACCCTATATATTAGACTCGGAGAACGACTAGATGTTATCATCGAATGTTTTAAGTAGTGATCTCGCTCGCCTGTGTCAGGTGCATGCAAGGTGCACTTTTAGCCATTCATTACTATCCGTTACTAAAACTAGGTCTACGTGTAAAACGAAATATCTTCCAATGGGCGTTGTTACACACATCTAGACATACGCTAGTGTGTCGCCGCCAACTAACAGTAGATCGTCTGATTGTAGACATCCGATTGTTAAAAAAATTATTGTTGATGAAAAAAAGCGGCTGCATTAAGCAGACTGTGTCTTTTAACTGAAACCAACTTATACCTGATTTCAGCATACTGGTGTATACATTCCCCATGCGGTAGAAATGTTTGCAAATCGTTTGAATCAGGTGTCTTGGCTCCAGTAACGAAGAAAACGGCAACACGAAAATGTGGGAACATGTCCTTCATGGAGAAAAAGTGCCCTCAATAACGTTGAATTTGTGTTACTGGTGACTAGCAACTAGTAACTAGTAACTAGTCCGCAGGCTCCCATGTTAATTCTCATAGGGTATAACGACACGTCTACAGCTAATTAGGGAAAGTTGCCAGATCTAAATTTCGGCTCACAGGTAAAGCGTCATATGGGGAAGTGCCTTTTTCTAAAATGGGGGTTGCAGCTAGAAGTACGTGGCCCTAAAGTGGCACGTAAGTGCAAAATTATTGTTGTAACCTTTGTTTGTATTGTCATCCAACAGTAGATTATAACACGCTTAAGTGTTACACGCTTATTGTTTCAGTACCTAATTACCAGAATTAATTGTTGTTGCAAATAGGTGGTTCACTAAGAGACGCATTATCTTTTATTGCAAAGGTTTGGTCTTGTTTTTTTACGGTACACGAATCCAAACTAAATTATCTGCCCCACGACGATAAAAGGGACAATTATGTGTTCGTGAACACAATGGTAACTAGGTGATTGAATGATAAACGTTAACGGAGGTAGGGCCAAGTAAGGAGGGATGCGCTGATTGAGTGAACGAAGCGAACGAAAATCAGCGTCAAACCGTGTCAATTTCGCTGACGTAACGGCTAATTGGGCCACGGTAAATGTGAAAATTATGAATAAGCAAATTTATAGATATAAAATTCCTCCAGACAGAAAAGGTAAGGGGACGATTAAACCGTCTGATCCTTCGTTCGTTCACAGTCCTATGAAAGCAGTGATATCCACCCAAAACCATAACTGGTGTAAGAGAAGCCACCAAGTTTCAAAAAAGGGTCGGCCTTTCAAAGTAGTGATATCATTCAACCAGGGAAAGGCCGCCAAGGTCAATCCTGTTAGCCAAGTTAATCTCACCTAATAATACTTTGGACGTTAAATGAAAACTTGAAGATTGCTACCGCCAGTAGCAATGTTCTAGTTTTCGTTTAACTTTCGAACTATTAGTAGGTGCGATTACTTGGCTAACAGGATTACTGTGGTAGTCTTGAAACTCACTTAGCCTAAAGTACATACTTAAGTGCCAATTCAGTAGTCTGAGAATCCCCTTAGAACTGGCAAGCCCTTAAGGTTGAGTATTTTCCAAGTGTGCTGTGGAATACCCTTAGTACCAAGTTGGTAGTGCAGTGAAGATCTGAGGGAGACCCAGGATGAGCAAGATTTCCTGAAATCGTCGAGGCGGAATTGGTTACAGTATAGAAACACAATATCCTGAATAACATGTCAGGCGTTGTTACAGGATGTTGAAACAATTTTCCTCAATGGCATAGCATCATTGGAAAGATACATCCTGCGTAAAAATTCGATTCCAATAATGCAGCACTTACTAATTGCAGCAAGTTACTTTGCTACAGGAAGCATCCAGCAAATTTCAGGTGACTCTGTGGGGTTATCCCAGAAATCCGTTTCACGTTGTATAGCAAGGGTCGCCAGGATCATTGCTGCTTTATGGGAACGGCACGTTCAATTCCCCGTGGGCAACAAGCTCACAACAGTGCAATATATATTCTATAACAAAGTAGGAGAACCCATATACAGTCCACAATTACCAGATGTTGCAAGTGTCGGACCGTACACACACATTGATATCCGTGCTGTTGCTACACTGAACAGACATTGCAGGTATTTCTTAACAGGAAGGTGACGTTGCCTCGAACTGTACAACGAATATGTACTGCAGATGTCTTTTCACATGTTGGAGCCCGTTATTATTGGTCAGCCCATGATAGTTGTATATATTCATACAGTAACGTCTGTGTGCAGCACAAAGCCAGGCAATTATTAGGGTTTCTACCATACGACAGTGGCTGTCGAATCACCGTGGTTGTCTGAATCCTGTGCCTTCTTTGGGAGCTCTGATGAACCCTGAGTATAGGTCTCAGCGGTGCAGATATAGAGGGATGGCCCTCCTCTTTACTCACGTTTATTATGTGGACTATTTCTGCATCTCCATCGTTGTCATTGAAATTATTTAGTGGCAGGATCTCGTCACTGCACAACCCAACCAATCAACAATAGCAATCCTTTTTCTTAATTGTGGGTGTTCCTAATTAGTCCCATGTGTGTGCAACCAGTTCGGGAATGAGGTTGCACTCTTGATGGTAAATTGGTAGCATACGTACGTTCTATTCATTAATTTGGCTCTACAGAGCTTGGAAATAACGTCACACTGACCACTTGAAGTACATGCTTTGTGCTTCAATGACGACGGAATTGGGACTTGTATAAATGATTAGTTGACGCTCAGCGCTGGCGTTCTAGACTAGTCCACGTAACTTGAGTAAATACTTCATTTGCGAGCAAAGTACATACTTAAGTACATACTTTCTCAAGTACCACTTGCTATAAGTTTAAGGGGGTGTTCTAGACTACCAGTGTAAACCTTGGCGGCCTTTCCCTGGTTGAATGATATCACTACTTTGAAAGGCCGACCCTTTTTTGAAACTTGGCTTCTTCTCGTTTACCAGTTATGGTTTTGGGTGGATTCTCTTAACCTCGCAATACGATTAACACACTAATAAATGGCAACTAGGCTACGCCGCCCCCCCCCCCCCCAAAAAAAAAAAAAAACCACGAAATCTTATGCCCACTTGTTAATTTGGCCTGTAATACATTATAATCAGCGGCTGGGATTCTGGGAAGTTGGCTAACACAAATAAGAGTACAATGGATATTTTTTATTTACCAAGACTTGTACAACCCCAAGCATTCCTTTGCCAACACTTATCTTAAGATTAAGGAATTGTTTATTTACACGCATGTCTACAATAATACTTGTTATCGACGTGTCGAAAGAATTGGGCTGCGAAATATGTGATGAAACGCGGCCGTTTTATTCCCGGCGTCTGTACATCACTAGCTGGAGGAAGCTAGGCTTAACGCACCTTGCAAAGTTGCATGAAACGCAAAGCAAAACTTAACGACACTATAAAACATAAAAAACTATAAAACTTCACGACACTATTATAGTAGCAGCCACACTGCACGCTTTCTGGCTTCTGTGTTAGTTCTAGAGTGTCCCACATTCACTCACCCATGATTCGAAATACCGCACTTTACTAACGAAGTTGAACTCGCTGCCATGTCTGGGCTCGATTGAACTCCACTGTCGGCAAGGTGCACCTATCTTGCAGGCAAAAACGCGGCGATATTCGACTTGCGTCGAGTAACTCTTTCGAGCGGCCAGACTCTAAACCCCCCCCCCCCCCCCCCTTCCAGCTGCATTTTTGTGAATTTTGTTCCTGCATCTCCTCCGTTTATATTTGGTATGTTGAGGTGCGGAGGGTCTCTATAGACAGCTACCGTGGTGCAGTTTGCCACCACGCAGATTTTCGATTGGTTTTGCCATTCCGGATTTGCGGGGCCCCTGAATGATAAGTTTCATTGTTTTACATTGATTTGAACATTCTTTATTAGGCAACGATGCAAATCAGCAAAGGCCAGAATAAAGGGAATTGTCATATGATTTTTGGTGGAGTGGAGCGAACGAAGCGAGCGTAGCGTAACCTATAACGAACACAAAATTGCAAAATGTTGGTTGGTTCTTTGGTTGGTTGGTTGGAGCCCAAACGAAAGGTCGGATTGGAATGAAATTTGGTACATGGCTCGAAACCCCCAAAAGTATTGCTGAGCTAGATTTTACCGTAAATCTTCCAATTATTATGGAAGAAATTGCAATGTTTGGAATTTATTTCTAACACTCACCATTGTAAATTTAGAATCCTGGAATCATGGCTGGTACAATTGTTAAGCAACAAAATCAATCACGTGGAGCTAAAAGCATGAAATTTGGAACACAAGTCATTCTTAATTGTAGAAATCTAACTAGACAGGGAACTCCCAAGAAATACCCTCCAAGGACCCCAACACCTCCATGTTTCGCCTTCCCCGAGGCTTGAGCAACAAATACTTGCAAATCGAGCTAAAAGCATGACATTTGGTACACAAGTTATTCTTAGTGGTACAAATCGAACCAGCCATGATACCCACATGAAATTCCCTCCAAGGCCCCTCAGCACCTCCTTCCACCCCCAACACCCCTGCCCTAATGCTTCATCAATAAATTCTTGCAGATCGAGCTAAAAACATGAAATTTGGTACACAACTGATTCTTAGCAGCACAAATCGAATCATTTACGGAACCCCCATGAAATACCCCTCCACGGGCCCCCAGGCCCCTCTTTGTTCTCCCCCCCGAGACTTGATGAACAAATTCTTGCAAATCGAGCTAAAAGCATGAAATTTGGTATAACAAGTCATTCTTAGTATACAAATAGGACCAGTCATGAAACACCCCAAGAAAGACACCGAATGCCCCCCCCCCCGTACCTTTGCATGTTCCCCCCTGAGGCTTGACCAACAAATTCTTGCAAATCGAGCGAAAAACTTGAAATTTGGTACACATGTCATTCAAACGAATATCAGTGTTTGTTAACCAGTATGAGCAAAATTGTGATTAAAGAAGCTTACTTTTGATGAAGCATGGACATATGCATGATAGACCAAACCACACGACAACTAACACCCATCCAGAGGAGTGGCTTCTTCTTTTTATGATTTTTTACCCCGTATGCTATCCGTTAATACATGGGTGTGTGATTTTGCGAATGGCCTCTATGGATAGCTAACGTGGTGCAGATTTGTACCTTAACACAGAAATTCAATTGGCCGTGCCAGTCCGGAGTTACGGGGGGGAGGGAGGAAGTGAATTGTCTTAATTTGGGGTCCTGGTCTTCTGCCATGCGCTCTCCCTAGAGAACTACGGGGGCCCTGAATGATCTGTTTCATTGTTTTACATTGTTTTAAGGATTGTTATTATGCAACAATGCAAATCAGCAAACACCAGCTGCTAATCGTAAAACAGATTAGTATTAAAAAACGCTTAAGCGTATAAAATACGGATGTAAGCCTGAAAAAACTTAAAGCCCTAAAGGAATAGATATTAGAAAAAGACATATAAGCCATCAGCGCCGCATTAACATGTATAAAAAAATCTCCAGCGTCCCAAAACACAAGCTGGAGCTTCTTTTACACGTATTAGTGCGACGCTGACGGCTACATGTCTATTTCTAATATCTGTTCCTTTAGGGATTTAAGTTTTTTAAGGCTTACATCCGTATTTTATACGCTTAAGCGTCTTTTAATACTAATATCCATTTTTTTTTGTGTTTCAGCAAGAATAACATAGAAAAGATACTATAATCACCTTAAAATAAATGTTATAAGAGAGCCTTGTTAATACTCAATTTTAAGCTATAAAAATTGAAAATAGGTTCTTTGGTTCGATGTCTAGGTGATAGCACAAATTTCCCGAATAAGAAGAACAATAATAATTGTAGTCATATTAAAATAGCGTTCAAAAAGCCATAGGCCTTCTTCATTCCTATGTTTTAAGCTTAAAACTTGAGCATCGGGTCATTGGTTCAATCCCCAGGTGTGGTACAGCTGTTACGGGCCAGAATTTGGGCTAATAATGAACATCAAGCTAAAAGCCATGAAATTTGGTACACAAGTCGATTCCTAGCTTATAACTCGAGCTAGCGATGGAATCCCTCGAAATAACCCCCTTAGGAAATGCCCTTCCTCTCCCCCACCACGCTCACCAAGGTTATTGATCAATAAATTCTTGCTGATCGCGCTAAAACATGAATTGGTACATAACTCATTCTTAACTAAAATGTGTTGATCAGCAGCGTCATGGAGAGGACATAGTGAAGCACTTGGGGTGGAAATATCTCATGGGGTTCCGCATGTAGTTCGATTTCTACTGCAACAATGCATGTTTTTAGAACGTTCAACAAGAATTTGTTAGTCATTGATGCTTCATGGGGGTTTAGGGGAGGAGGGGGTAGATGCTGGGGTAGGCTGTGGTGTTATTGCATGGGGATCCATGACTGGTTCAATTTCTACAGCTAGGAATGATTGGTGTACCACAATGCATACTTTCAGTACGATCAACAAGAATTTTTCGAGTATTAACCTCATGGAGCGGGAATAGGGGGGAAAAGCACGGAGAGGCCCTCGAGGGGGCTCCATAACTAGTTCATTTTGTACTTCTTGTACTACTATGAATGACTTGTGTACCAAATTTCTTGTTTGTAACTCGATCTGCAATAATTTGTTGGTCAAGCCGCAAGGAGGGGGAGGGTAGACTTGGGGGTGGGGCTTGGGGATATTTCATGGGGGTTCCATGGCTGGTTCGGTGGGTACTGCTAAGAATGACTCGTGCACCACAATTCAAGCGTTTCGCTTGATCTACAATAATTTGTTGGTCAAACATCCGGGAGGGGGCACAGGAAAGTGCTTGGGGGCCCTTTGGCGAATTTCGTAGAGGGGACATGGGGCACTGGGGGCCCTTTGGGGGTATTTCATGGGGGTTCCATAGCTTGTTCGATTTCGACTGCTAAGAATGACTTGTGTACCAAATTTCAAGCTTATAGCTCGATTTTCACAAATTTGTTGGTCAGACTGCAGTGAGGGGGCACCGGTGGGTGCTGGGGGGGCCCTTTGACTCTCCCCAAGCCAGGCCATCCTGAAAATCTTATGCAGATACAGTACTGACGGGAGAGCATCTCTCAAGTCCTTCATGAAATATGGTCGACCTGCACTTTCACCTATGACTGTTAGAAATAACGCGGTACAAATGTTTGATAGCCCCACCTCCGCACATCTTCATAAGTCATTTGTGTTCACGATGAGCCGCATCAGTATTCAACTCATATCATGGAACTCCTCAAAATAACCGGCCATCTCTTCAATGGGTGACCGTGGTAATGGACTGCTGGGCTCCACCTCAGTCTTTCGGTCAGGGAGTGCTGAAGCATGCCTGATTTTCTGTGATGCCTTGATTCAGTCTGCGATGACAAGTGGGATAGCCATCTAGTTCCGAGTTTAAAGTTCACGATCAAACGAGCCCTGAAGGAGATCCATTAAAGTACACTTTGTGAATTGGCTGCTGTTTCTATAGCTCTGGACGTTGCAGCAGACCTCGACCTTCCAATTTTTTCTATCGTGACGGACTCAAAAGCAAGTATCTCAGCTATCGCGGCTGTGATTCAATCCATGAAATTTGATGATCCTATGGCTTTTTCCATTTGTTGGAAACTTGGGTTGCTACCCGGACCGGAATAGTATCGACTTCCTGGGTTAAAGGACACAGGGGTGAGTTTGGAAACGATGGTGCCGATGCTGCGGCAATGAGGCTGCGGAATCAGCACCACGCACAGGTCTTCTTGCTCGTTCGGTGCGCTCGTTGAAATGTCTCTTGCGGCAGAGAACACTTCGTTTGTGGAGCAGGCAGTGTGCTGACGCTGCAACCGGGAGGGCTTTGTTCCAGCTAACCCCAACTTGCTCGTTTAATGTAGCTCTGGATTTGCTGCCCTTTTGGGCTGCACGAACTGTTGCAAGATTGCTTACCAGCCATTCGCTGCTCCCAGCCCACAAATTTCGGCTCGGTTGGTCGCTGCATCCAAACTGTGTTTGCGGTAAGGTTGGTGATATTAGGCATTTTCTGTTTGAGTGTGCTCTTCATAGCACTGCGCAAGATATGCCGCTGCGCACGAATGGGTGTAGCACAACCTTGGAAGCTCTGTTGAAAACTAGTGGCAAGAAACTTAATATCCGTTTTTGGCGAGCGGCAGTATTTACGTGTACGACTGAAGTGCGTCTGTGATCTCTCCTCTTATTCCTTGGTGGGATGAGTTACCCCGGCTGTTCTGAACTCATTGTGGGTAGTGCAGTGTGGTGTGGTGCTCGGTGTATTGTATCTCTGTATTTAGATCTAGGGAGGGCGAGTAGTCCAGGGCCAAGTGAGTGAGAGTGCTTTATTCTGGGAGCTACAACCACACTTGGCCACCAGCCACACTACAGAAGACTCTGGCCCTACATCAACCGTCCAGTCTCCGCACAGAACGCCGCTACAGCTTTCAATCCACGCATACCATAGCAACCATGAGGTGAAACCGACAGGAGAGCTTGCACTAAAACCCTTTGAACCCTCTTGTTGGGAGTTTGGTCAGGTGTTGTTGTGGATTTGCCAGTGTAATTAGCACTGCCGGCAGGCCGACATGACTGAATGACTTATTTACTTCTTCAACGCGGGTTTCGGGAAGCAAGTTGAATTGTTTCCGCGATTGTTTGCCATAATGCTGCATCTTCTTGCAACAATCCAGAATCAACTACCCATCGATCTGACAAAGTAACTCTAAACACACGCTAGTAGGTTGCCGTCAAATAACAAACATGGGACAAAGCTTGGGCGGAGTCTGAAAAGAAATAAGCATTTCTAATGTTCCGTTTTTTCGCAAACAAAATTGGCTGGACACATGATACCGTACACATGATAGACCAGTCTTTAGCAATTACAACAAAACTGAAGCGAAAAAAGCCAACAAATTAAATGGAACAAGGTTTGTGACTTGCCAGCCTCCATGCACACCCATTCATATATACATCACTAATCAAACAAATTTCACCCAAATAAAATAAACACACAAAATACGCACGCAAATGAAACAGAACGAAAATCTAAAACACATACAAAACAGACATCGTAAACAGCAAAACACCTACAAAAGATGAAAAATACACAGGCAAAAAAACTGCCTTAGTAAGGTGTATGCTTGTTTCACAAATTATAAATCCACACAAAACACACATATAGCCACTCATAGGAAACACACTTAAAATATAAAACAACAAACCCAGATAAATATTTTTTAAAAAGCCTGAATAACACCGAAATTAAGTGCACACAAACATTATATTTTTCAAACACAAACTGCGTTCACTTTCTGTCATAACCACTAAGTAAAAACAGTCCTTGTTCCCTGGAATTGGAGTTCAAATTATAGCTCGTTGCGTTCGAGTGAACTCTAATCCGTTTTTATTCGTGTACATGTACAGCTGTGAGTATGGGATACGAGCTCTAATGCTTTTTCCTAAACGGCAAAGCCGTTTTTTTGTTCATTTAATTTGTTTTACATGTTAGATGTCGGAGAGCGCATGGCTTGGGCCCAGGCTGTCCAATAAACTCAAATCAAATCATTGTGATGCTTCGTCATGGAGTTGTTTGGCCTTACGGTGGTATTTTGTTTAGTGTTAAGTGTTAGCCTTGAGTGTATGGTATTGCGAGCCAGTTAAGACTCAAAAAACAAATCAAATCATGTCTTTTTTTGTATTTTATGTATTTTGGTAGTGGAATCAGTTGTGGTCATAGCTCCCTTAATAAAACAATCAATCAAGCTGGGAAAAAAAACTTTAAGGTGCTATGTGCCACTTTTAGGTCCTGTTGTGAGTCAGGCAGATCCCCATATTTATAAATAGTGTATTAGTAGTTATTGATTAGTGATTAGTGTATACGAGTTTTAGTGTATAGTATACTCATGTTGGTAGTTTATTTATCTTGTAATTTGGTTTAATTCGTTTTCGACTTGTAGGCTTTGTTTGTTTTGTTGTCAGGGACTGATAATCTTTTGAGGTTAATGTTCCGTAATCAATCAATCAATCTATTCAAGGCACCATTGTTTAGGGTCATGTCTGGTAAGCCTTGTTCACCAACGATCACATTTTCACCTATCACTTTCCTGCTTTACTAGCGTGTGTTCAGATCTTTATAAGTGTGCGTTTATACAACATAACCAAAACTGGTATAAAAGAAGCCACAACGTTCCAAAAAGGGTCTGCCGTCGAAGGTAGAAATATAATTCAACCAGGCCGCCAAGGTTAATCCTATTAGCCAAGTTAATTGCACCGATTAAGTTAAATGAAAACTTGAACATTGCTACTAGCGGTAGCAATCTTCAGGTTTTCATTTAATGTCCAAAGTATTATTCGGTGCGATTAACTTGGCTAATAGGATGAGCCTTGGCGGCTTTTCACTGGTTGAGTCATATCACTACCGTCGAAGGCCGACCATTTTTGGAAACTTGGCGGCTTCTTGTATACCACTTTTGATTTTGCGTGGATATCACAAATTTCATAGCACTGCGAATGCAAAAAAGGTCACACCGTCTTTTTTTCATTTGTACCTTTTTTTTCTCAGGGAATTTTATGACTGTAAATTTTCACATTGATCATTTTGACATTTGCCACTGCTTAATGAGCCGTTACATCAGCAAAATTAACACGGTTTGGTTTATTGTGTATGTCCATGTTTTACATACATAAAAGTTTCTTTAATCCCATTTTTTCTAACAAACGTTGACTTTCTTTCGCTTTGCTCACTCAATCAACGCATCCCCTTGTCCATAAGAAATAAGCCGTTACATCAGCCAAGTTGAGAATTTTTTTTCGCTTGCTTTCCTCGTTCACATTTTGTCATGCAGAAATCCCTAAAGTGCACTGTTACTAAAACATCAGACCGCAAAGCCGGACAGATGACCGGAAGCAGTTAACGCTTACTACAAAATCCTTTGTTTTTTGGCTATTAACATAAACCTTGTTTGCTCGTGGATGTTCGTATTGTTGCGTAACCATCACCTAAGTTTTAAATAGAGTACTTGGTTTCATGTCCTTTAGGCTCTCGTAACAAAAACTCAAACTCAAACTCTAATGTGCATCTCTTTATTCTTACGCAATCCACGGCAAAATAAATATCTGCTTATTTTGTCCTTCGTTACAGTTCAGCTCTTAGTTCGTCAAGAGTTTTATAATAAATCTAAGGACCAGTGGTGATTGGCCAAGCCATTGTTGCTTGGAATCTTTGGTTGCAGCATGGGAAAGAAACGAAATATTAATTCCCTGATTGAGAATTGCAAAATTCTCCCACCCATTTGTCTTGACCCCTACAAGCCTCAAACCAAAGAAAGGACCTTATTCAGATCACTATGCATTCGTTCGTACGTACAGCTGCTTGGGTCATGGGGCAAGGTGGCCTGATCGTTAGCATGACCGTCTCTTGGACCAGAGATCCTGGGTTCGAGTCCGACCTCAGCCACCCCTGGCATTTTCGGAAAGAGAAGGGTCCTGTGATGTCTCATGCTCAGGTCGATTGTGGCATGTAAAAGAACCTAGGAATTTCCGATGGGATTTATCTAGCAAAATTGTCCCTCTTTCCTTCTGGCGCCATGGATATACGCAGGGTGCGCGTCAAACAACAACAGGTGCGTGGGTCTTCCCAGTTTTACACTATAGCCATGAGCAATAAGTCTATGAGAAAAGCGTACATACCTACTTAGCTAGACAGTATCATAAAAGCAACGTTATTGATGCATCTTTCTCTCTATGAATGGTAGACACTCATCCTTTCACTCTTAGTTTTTCTTTACCCTTGCTTTTTCCACAATTTGAAAGATTTCGGCCGCATTGGGATTTATCCACAGCATGGTAAAATACGCTTTTAGTGGCTTACAGTTAACAGACACACGTCTGCTATTGAGCCGCCTTTTTATAAACAAAGCAACCTTTTAACACTCGGATATCTACCGCTACTTGGCGGTGACATAGTAGCGTGTGTCTAGATCATAAAAACAACGCTATTGGTGCATCTTTTTTGCTATGAAAGATAGACACTCATCCGTTAACGTTTAGTTTTACTTTACCTTTGACCCTTTCATTCGCATTTTCCGCAATTTGAAAGATTTCGGCCGTATTGGGCCGAAACACAGTACTATATGCTTTTAGTTGATTACAGTTAACAGACACATGTCTGCGGCCAAAAAGGTTCCGGTAACGAGCGTTAAGCGCTTCCGGTCATCTGCCCGATACGGAGCCCTAAGCACCTACGTCTGCAGCGCTGGTCACCCACCCAAGTTTCACTCGGACAGAATGCTGCTTAACTTCGGTGCTCTGACAAGAACCGGTGTTTACAGAACGACACGGTGGCCACCCTTTTTAAAGGGTTTAAAGGGTTTAATGAGCGTTAACCACTCCTGGTCATCTGCCCGAAGCCCTAAGACCCCCTTTAGGCCGCCCTTTTTCAAAGGGTTTCAAAGGGTTTAACGAGCGTTAACCACTCCTGGTGATCTGCCCGAAGCCCTAAGGCCCTTTTTTTTTCTTATCAACAAAGAAAAGTTGTAACAATCCGATGTCTACAATCGGATCATCTACTGTTACTTGGTGGCGACACATTAGCGTGTGTCTAGATATCATTCCCAGAAAACTTGTTGCCTAGGAGAAGTGGGCCGAAAATGCTCTATTGTTGCTCTTCACAACAATGCGCAAACCAAGGCCATCACGATGCTACAGCCATTTGTATACTTCGCCACAGGGCCGTTCGGTCCAACGGCGGCCATTTTACACCATTTTGGCATTAAATTGTAACTAATTGCAGAAAATCGTAAGTAAAATGTGCTTATTTTTACATATAACATATATTGTATTGTTGTAGTATGTGTTGTTGCCCATTGATGTTGTTGCCCTAGCTAACTGATGTTGATGAATTTGCCTTGTCAATTTTCGAGTTAGGCTTAACGTAGTTGCAGCTATAGCATATCGTGAATGGTTTTTTTTTTTTTTTGGTGAAAATGTTTAAAATTCAGATTTAACAGCCTTCATGGGCATCGACCATGTTATCCAACATGTTTAGACTGGTGACTACGGGGGAAAATAAAGAAACACTTAAAGCAAATGTAACGTAAACAACACATAAGCTATGTATGTGGAAGCGTAACTGCGTGCCCATATGGGTAAATGCCTACATTAGGAGCACCACGCCATATCACTTAACCGACGCTACTCTTAATCCTAACACCATTTCGCATTATAAAACTCTGGAAAAATGTATATAAACTGCTCAGAAGATTTTTTTCAAAAGGCGTAAAATGTTAGTCACTAATCAGCCATATTGTGAGGGAAGAAGGGTAGCCAAAAAACTCGATTTGCACTGCACTAAAGAGTTTACGGAATTTTTTTCTTTTCTTCTGGATTAATGTTCCAAATTATGCTGCTCACTCGCTTGCGTAACCTAACCAAAGCTATCATAACCTAACCAGTTAACTGCTTCAGTATGAAATGCCAAACCCCAACCTTACCTAACCTAACTGACAAGAACAACAAAACCACACAAAACTGACAATAACAAAACCACGAAAGAAAAATGTCCGCAAACGTTTGTTTGTTGTTGCGATATTCGTTTTGTATGACAAGAAACCTGTTTTATGGCACTATGGCACAGTCAAATATTACATAAAATAGTTTTGTTTTGTACTTAAATTTGAGGCAGGTTAAAGTGCTTCCATTTTCATATATCAGTCGTAACATGCTGAAGCGTAAAACGCGTAAAAAGCGGAAAACGCTTGCTTCACACAGCATTTTCTATTTTAAATGGGGCGAAACGTAGCGCTCTTGCTGCTCTTCGCAACAATGCAAACAAAGGGGCAATCACAATGCGAGACGATATTGTAATCATAAAAAAAAAAAACTGGTAAAAGGGACAGCTAAGTTCGGCCCTTGAAAGGAGTGATATCAACATACCAAATCATTCGCCAAGTTATTCGCACCAACTAATAGTGCGATGGTAAACTAAAAACTAGAACATTAAGTACTACGTTCGGTAGCAATGTTCGTTTTCATTTAACGTCCAAAGTAGTCTTCGGTGCGATTAATTTAGCGGATGTTTTGGTGTGTTGGCATCACTCCTTTTCTCTTTTTTACTTAGCTCGATTAGTCTGCAGATGTGTAATAATGTGCCACATCAACAATAGGTTGAGTGGCCATTTTCCCAATATTTTAATTTCATATCACTCCTCTGAGAGACCGAACCATTCTTAACTTAGTGTCCTCTTTACCACTTTTTGGTTTTATTTTAATGTTATTTAATTTTCCAGTTTTTGGTTTTATTTCGATCGTTAATTGGACGTGGACACAATTTTTAGCAACGTTTAGATTTATCGTGACACACTTGCGTGTCTGGATAAGCACTCTTGTACACCTGATGTCATTGTCCGAACTTGAGCCGTCCAGTGAGAGACGATGCCGACAATACTAACAATGGTTATGACAGTACTTTTACTGACGCGCCCTTCCACGCCATTCCCGTCACACCCCAAATTGCACACCTGGAAAGGAATGCAGTTCTTTTATAGTACTGCAGCAGTTCGTCCAGTTTCATAGCTTTCATGGGATTTAACACTGGGATGGGCGGACTGATAATATAGTGTTATAGGGGTATAAAAATACGTAGATCGTTCAAGGATAGAAAGCATTTAGACAGAAAACAAAAGTGGGAATTTATTTCCTCATTAAACAAACGTCACATTTCGTACTTAATAGGCTAGTATATCCGTTACTTCTCCCACCACAAATTGCAACAAAACGTTTCATGGTTGTTCTTAACTGGCATAAGCGTGCTGAATTCGAAAAAAAAATTGTTATCCACGCTATCTGCTGCCGTTTACCGGGAAAAAAGAGGCCTAATTTGCATATTAGTTTAAAAATGCATTTAATACATATATGGAAATACAAAGGAAATTTTAAATGTTCCTTGCAATGTGAGGACAGTTTTTTTTCTGGAATCTACTCTAAAAAATGTGCACTTTAAGATTCTGAACGGTTCCAGGCTGAAAACCGTGATCATTAAAGATGGCGACTAAAATGGCGCCCATTTTTTACACAATTTTTTACCATATTCGCCTATTACGAAAAAGCCGTTAGTGTTACACAAAAACTGTTCGAATATAAGTTTACAATAATGTAACATACAATGTAGGTCTCGTACCTTTTTTCCTATTTTTCTCGGTTATCGAGAAATATGGTCCAACATGACAAGGGTCATGTTGGGCCATGTTTGGCCATTTTGGCTTATTTAATGCTTATAGATGTCTGAATTTGTGAATACAGCTTAAACTTTCAATTGCTGCAGCTTAGTTTATAATTCAAGTGAATGACTTCAATTTGATTCATTCGAAGGGTGGGAATGTCTTCTTTGAATCAAAGGCAATGAAAAGGATCTACCACTAATAGGGACCGAACCACGCCCGTTTTACTATAGGGTTGATAATCAGTTACCGTTCATTTTGTCCCTCATTTTCATCTTTCAGCTGCTCTTGTGACGTTTCTAATTTAGATAAATGACTCCAATTAGGTTCATATGAAGGGTTGGAATGTCTTCCTTGAATCAAGGGCAAGGTAAAGGGTCCATCACTATTAGGGACTCGAGCCACGCCCGTTTTACTAGGGGATGGTATCGCTGTTATCGTTCAATTTTGCACTGATTTTCAACTTTAAATGCTCTTGTTATGTTTCTAATTTAAATTAATGACTAATTAGGTTTATTCGAAGGGTGGAATGTCTTCTTTGAATCAAGGGCAAGGTAAAGGTCTATCATAGGGATCGAGCCACGACCGTTTTACTAAGAGCTGGTATAACAGTTACCGTTTAATTTTTCGCTCATTTTCAACTGAATCTTTCAACTGAATTTCTAATTTAGATTTATGACTCCAGTTAGGTTCATTCGAAGGGTGGGAATGTCTTCTTTGACTCAAAGGCAATGAATAGGGTCTATCACTATTAGGTACCGAGACATGCCCGTTTTACTAGTGGCTGGTAAAACAGTCATCGTTAGATGTTTGTATACTGTTCAAATGAACCAAAAAATAAACATGTAGATACAGTAGTTGGCCCTAGCTGAGTCCCTTACAGTGGGAGACACTTTTAATTGCCCTTTATTCAAAGAAGACATACCCACCCTTCGAATGAACCTAATTGGGGTCATTTCGTGTAAATTGGAACCGTCATAAGAGCAGTTGAAAGTTGAAAACCAGGAAAAATTGAACGGCAACTCTGACACCAGCCCCTAGTAAAACGGGCTATACCTCGGTCCCTAATAGAGGTAGACCCTTTTGATTGCCTGTGACTCAAAGGCGGCCTTCCCACCCTTCAAATGAACCTATGGAGTCATTCATCTAAATTAGAAACTTAACAAGAGCAATTGAAAGTTGAAAATGAGCAAAAAATTGAGCAATAACTGTGATACCAGCCCCTAGTAAAACGGTTGTGGTTCGGTCCCTAATAGAGGTAAATCCTTTTCATTGCCCATAATTTAAAGAAGACATTCTCACCTTTCAAATGAATCAAATTGGAGTCATCCACCTGATTAATCAAGGACGCAACAGCAATTGAAATTCAGTTGTATTCACAACTTAAGACATCTTTAAGCATTAAATGAACCAAAATGGTCGAAAATGGCCCAATACGACCGTTTTTCTCGATAACCGTGACATATTGAAAAAAAAGGTATGGTACCTACATTGTAGATGACATTATTGTAAACAAATTGTATCCAAACTCTTTTTGTTCCTGAAAAAAATGCTCTCACAATGCAATGTACAGTAAAATTTCCTTCATATTTCCATGTATGTACTAAATCCATTTTTAACTATACTGTGCAAATTAGGCCTATTATTTACAGGAAAACGGCAGCACATAGCGTGGCTAACAATGTTTTTTCGAATTCAGCACGCTTTTTCCAGTTAGGAACAACCATGAAACCTTTTGTTGCAATTTGTGGTGGGTTAACCCCTTTTTTGGCCTGTATTTACTCGCCTATAACAAAATATTCGAGTTAAAAACATCTGAAGTCATCCATCATGGAAGGCAGCTTTGGTAGAAGTGAGGCCCGTAGAAGCGCCTCTTAGTTACTACACAAAACTCGCTACTATAGCAACCGCTGGAGTATCTTCCTTACCAAAGTGAATCTGGAATTTTCCTGATGGTTCTCTTGCTTCTGGAGGTTTGCTTGTGCCCACGTGAAGAAGTACTAACTTCCTGGGTTTTTACTTTTGGCCACTACGAAAAGTTGTCTCTGCTGGTCTTGGGGTGTGCACCAATCTGAAACTGGGTGGACCAACATACAGCTAGCCAATAACAAATATGTAACTTTATTGCGGATCAGATTTTGCCATCAAAGCTGTATAGCTGACATTCCTACACGAGTTAATTTTTGTCGGGTGGGTAAATTGCTATTGATTTTAACACAATATATGCTTTATGAGTAAATAAATACGGATGCCAACCTAGTCCGTCCTATGCTTCCCGTCTTGTTTAACCAAATGGTTGTTACAGAACTCTCGTATGGTAAGAGTTTTGCAACAACCATAGGCAGACCAAACCCTTTTAAAAACAATTTTTCTCGTCCTTACTAGGTGAGGATGTTAAAAACCTGGAAATGTGAGTGCAAACCCAAACTTTTGAAAAAAGCCCAGAGCTGACGGTTTTTCCGGCTCGTAGTGGAAACCCAAA
>JAHWFP010146595.1:2728-21280 GCA_023313725.1 Lithobius niger
AATCGGTCGTCAAACAGGATTATGGCAAACGGGATTATGGCAAACGAATCGTAGACAATTTGATAGCTGCTGATTTGAGTTCATTACTACTATGTTTTGCATCAGTTGTAAAAGTAAAACCATTGGTTTTAACTGAATCCTTACACAACACACTACACAGTTGTTGACTCGAACACTTTTGCTTATACACTATTTCAAAGAGGAATTTAAGAAAAGTCCCCTATCTTCATTTAAAAATGCATTTGCACCAGCTGGCGACCTGGAAGTTTCTTGTGAAGGTGAAGACAAAATTCTTCATTCGCTCTTGAAATATTAATCAAAAAGGTTTTAATCTGCAAGGGGTCTTGATTTGTGCAAGGATTGAGTATTAGATTTTGCGTTTGGTATTTTGAACTACGTCTTTCTAATGCTTTTCGGGCATCACAACAGTGTCATTCATCACAAATTAAAACGCGGTTTGTGAAGTATTTTTACCCTAGAAATACTTGAAAAAAAAATGAAGTAATAATTCCGAATTCCGCACTCACTTGAATTCACTTTTGTAGACTTATTAAGAGTGGAAGTGGTGTAAATCCTACACTGTAACTAACACTGTGAAGCCAACAAGTTAACTGAATGAAAAGCGGCTTTGCCGTTTAGAAAAAAAATGCATTAGAGCTCATATCCTCGTACTCACAGCTGTGAAAGTGCACAAATAAAAACGGATTAGAGGTCACTCGAGCGGAAGGAAATATAATTTGAACTCCAATTCCAGGGAACAAGGACTGTTTTACTCAATGGAAGTAACGTAGCACTGTACGCAATCTTTATACACTTATGTTTCATTCCCGTGATGTAACCCGGATGGGAACTACCAATCCGCTTCATCACCAGATCAATGTAGTATCTTATCCTACTTCGCGTCCGTGTCACGCCATTCGAATTTGTCGACGCGCCATTAAGCCTCAATCCCCCCCCCCATTCGAATTTGACTTCAGATGGCTTCCTCTACTACAGATTTCTAATGTGTGATTTTCGCCCATATCTTATTTCTAATTTATATTTGTAATATTTACAGCGCTTTGTGTCAATATAGTGTATTTTATAATGTAGTAAAAAAAACTCATTCAGTGTTTATCGTGTAGCAGATACCATGAACGCCTTAGTACTTCTTACCCTCGTCGTCTGTGTGGCTTTTGTTTGTGCTAAACCACTTGGAGAAAAAACAAACGCTCAACCCATTCCTGTTGCGATGGAGAGAAACAAGATGGCTGACGAAGCTCAACCTGTTGCTATGGAGAGAAACAAAATGGCTGACGAAGCTCAACCTGTTGTTATGGAGAGAAACAAAATGGCTGACGAAGCTCAACCAGTTGCTATGGAGAGAAACAAGATGGCTGACGAAGCTCAACCAGTTGCTATGGAGAGAAACAAAATGGCTGATCCAGTCGAGGGAATGGAAGTACAAGAGCGAAAAGTATGTTGCGGGCCAGTCTACTGCTTCGCGTGCAACTGATTTACACTGCTCGTTGCCTCTTTAGAACTAACCTTCAAAAAATGGTCTCTTGATGTATTCTTATAATTTATAATTTTTATAATTTTCTGTTATTGTATGTAGTTTGTTCCATCTTTTAAGCAATCTAACTGAGAAGCAATAAATTTAATATTAATCGTAGACTTTGTATTGTAAACAATGAATTTCACTACACTTCCATTTAAGCTGATCGACGAAACAGCGTAATGCCAATTAAACGGGATTCTAACTTTAATTGAAAACAAAAATTCTTCGTTTCTAGCTTCCATGTGCAACGTTTATGGAATCACTGGAAAAATTTGGCGTGTGCATCATTAATGAGCAAAAAACATTTCCATGTTACGCCACGGAAAACCAATAGGCTCAGCATAGTTTGCATTTGTATTTTATTTATATAATTGAAATCATACCAAAACCCCACAAGGGTAAAGGAGTCCATTATATTTTCGTCATAAGAAGCAGTGATATCAGATCCCCAATGGTTGCCACCAAGTATGTGGTCCAAACTAATATCACTCAAGCTTAACTGATAACTACCAAGGCGTCAGTTAGACTAAGTGATCTAGGTTGGGAGGAGAATTTGGTGACAGCCAGTGGAGCTCTGATATCACGACGTTTGTTGCAAAAATTTAATGTGTTCCTTTACACTGTGGAATTTTAGTATAACATATTTTGATGGTTATTGTGTTATTGCTTTGTAGTGACTCGTGTGAGAGTAAAACAATATTCGTCGGAACATATACATAAACAACCTTTGCACTCTATGTTGTACATAAAAATAAGTCAGAAAATACCAAATATAAGAATGAAGGTGGATTTGGGCATATAATATTAAAGTTGTATAGAGAAACGGGCCTTTACTTATCGACGAGGTTTTACAGTCAAATTGGCTTAAAAGCCACGTTTCGTTTTAGTTTCTTGTGAAGTGACCTGTTCGTGTCTCAAATGTAATGCCATTTGTTACGTATCGACCATATATTTTTATTTCTCTGGAATATTCTCTGGATCATACGGTCAAAGCAATAAATTAGGCAATTTCTTCACAGGAATTTATCCTGACAGTTTCTATTTTAGCTCGTGATTTGTCACATATTATGACTTCACCTTTTTTTAGTTTTGTCAAAATAATCAAACAATATTTGATAAATTTGATTTCTTGCTTTTGTTTATTGATAATTTAAATGGAATGGCTATTCAGCTATCAAAGTTACTAGAATTTCTGAAAAATAAAGTACGCTTTTATCGGGTGGCGGGTCGACAAGGCTTTGTTGTTCACATTTTATTGATGTTATGAAATGACTAGACCAAAGCCTACTTTTAAAGGTTGATCAGTGATTAGGATACTGCATTTATCAGTGTGCTTTACTCTATTGTTTTAAAGAATTCGGCCAAAATAAAAGTCTGGTACAGCTGTACCCAATATTCATAAATATTTACGTACTATACCCAGAACAATGTTGTTGATCCTACCAGGTTTTCCTCATTTAAACTCATGGTATTAAGAACCATGTAAATCCCACCAATTGCTGTCGTACATGTAGAGTATCTGCACACTAAGAGAGTGGCAGTAATCGATGTGATTTACATGGATCTTGATTCCACTTCTTCAGTAAACATTTTATCTATGTACCAATCACCCAGTGTGAAGACATTAATACTGAGTTGATAGGACTGACATTACATAGAACATAGTACATAGAACTGACTTACAATGCACCAGCGAAAGAAGCACGATGTGTTATGGTCATAAAATGTACAAAGATGAAGCCTTAACCTGTTGCAACAATTTGCAGAACACAGATGAGTGAATGAACGACAACTTGAGCCACGCAGTACGAATGTTGCAAAAAGTGGTGATAGCTTCCTAACTTAGAGTACCCCTAAGTTTTGTTTTAGGTAGATATCACCACTTTTTACGTGTTAGATAAATTGCTAGCTTCCTTCTGTGATGCAGTGTAAATCCAGTTCTATCAGGATAGAAACAAGACTCGGTAGTGGACCTACTAAGTCACATGTCATCACACAAGATCACTGATACATACATGAAAACTTTAATAAGGAGTTCGTTCAAATCTTTCAGCATAGACGAACAAACCAACATATGCACTTTTATTAATTTTTTTCTTGGGTGGGGGGGGGATGAATGGAAGCTTTAAAGTAAATGGAGGCTATTGATGCTACCTTAGTTTACAAGATAAATCCACTTTATTGGACAAATTCATTACATATTTCATTGCAAATGGGCGGACCCTAATGGGTGAAATTGTATGGACCGGAAGAAGGGAAAGTGTGCCTGACACTTTGTCCACTATAAAGTGTATATCTTGCAAACTGAGGCATCCGTGTCACCGTGGAACATTTTACATTTAGCGATCTGCCTTCTTACCTTATGATACACAGCCTCTTAATTTGAAACCAACCCACACACAGAAATTTTAGAAAATAATAGGTATTTAGGTTCATTGTTATGCTAAAAAAAAAACTGTGCTAAAAAGTTAGATGGTAAAGTTAACTAACGAAGCGATAGGTTCGGCTCGGACGCATATTTCGTCGTCTGTGTTGTGAATGTATCTATTTGATTTGAGCAATCTGATGTGCGTTACAATGCAATAGTTTTAGTTGTAGTCCTTGCCGTGTATTTTCCCCCTTTCTCAACTAATATCAAAAGAAAATAAAGAATATCTAATATTACAAGTTATTAAAAATAAAACAAAAGTGTAGTGTGCCAGGGCGCCTATTCTCAAGGGTGCATCTGCCATTGGCCCAGTCTGATCCTAGAAAGGGTCCTTGTTCAATTCCAAGAGTTGGCTACTTTCCATGCTTCAAAAATGGTTTGACAGGTTAAGGTAGTTCATCTACACAAGCTCTAGGTTGCATAACTGACCCAAATGTCCCAAAAAAACTGTATCAATTTAATTGCTTAACTCATCACGACCTACAACTTTTGAAGACTTGTGCACACATCATGGAAGATCGGGGTCAATAAATAATTTTGTAAGCAATTATTGACCAATAATCATTTGAAGTATATTACCCATTTTATTCCTCAGGCTTTTTTTTTTAATTAAACAAACTAGCTGGTCAGTTTAGTAGGACGCCATATTGTCACACTACTCCGTTTGTTGTCGCACTGGCGTTTGTTTTTGTTGGGGCCCAGACTTCGATCTTGTCTGAGAAACGATATGGTAAACTCCGTTTGATTGCCCAGAGTTTTTTTTTTCAACAATACGTTTCGTAATATTTCGATTCTAATTGATTGTTACTACTAATCGACATTACCCTTTACGTTGCTGGTTGCTAGCCTTTTTCATTACTACCGTGCAAAGAATGAAATGCTCATCCATTTTCATAGCTATCATGTCAATAATGTACATGCTCCCCGTTTTTTACTGTTGCTGTGAAAAGAATGAACACGCACGCCCTATTGCATAAATATACTGTGTTTGGATTGATTGTCACAATGACTGCTTTCGTCTACCGACCATCGTCAATGGCTGCTGCAAGCGAAAATATATATACACATATATATTGATACTTGAAGAAACACAATGCCCGTATCGTCCTTTATAAGTTTTCCTTTTCTGAAAATCGCTGTTTCATCTTTATGTTGATAGCTCAATTACATTAAATGGTAAGTTGATCTGCGCTTGTCTCCTTTAATTTAATTACATCTCTGGTTCCTTATTACTTCTTTGATGAAAGAAGGATTTTTCCAATTTCCGGACTTTTTCAGGATTCTTGGTAATGTACATGAACAGCCATCGATGTCTCATGGAGTTACAATACACATTGATTACTATTTGAAATCTGACCCTCTATCCTGCCAAAGATATTCAGCAGTGGATACTTGAATTTCATATGAAAGCACCAGACAGAATGGCAGTGACTCGAAGCCCTAGCAAAAACGTTAGACCACCCACAAATGAGGAAGAGAATGGGGCAAAGTGTGTTCCTTACATTCACCGTGGTAAAATAAAACTTAACTGCCAAGTGTGGCAGGATTGTCTACAACTTTAGTGTGGTAAAATTTTGTGGGCACATATTGTTGACGCGAACCTTATGGCGGTGAATGCGATGTTCGCCAACGAATGAGTAAATAAAATAAACAGAGATATAACATTTATTGCTTAAGCAGAAAACCTGGGTAAGTATCGAGTCTGGATCGCTGTTTAGCAGCCGGATGGGCTGTGTTAATACGTGCATAAATGGGATGGGAAATAAAAAGACTAAACTGTAGTTTTAAACGAAGATAGGGACAAAGGAAGAGAGAAAATAAAAGCTTGCGTATTGGTTGAAATTGTATGTCAATTCTTCAACCATTAAGCGATAACACACTGCACGTGCGTTTAGGAATATCTTTTCATGTATCATGTCTTTTAGTATAAATTTCAGATTAATTTCCCTGAAATATTTTATAACCATTGTTATGTACATGATGTATGATTGATTTTCATATACGAGAGTTCAAAAGTTATCGTGGATACAGACAGACAGACAGTGAGCCACCAACATAGGATGAGTATTTGCTTTGCACCATCCATCACTCAGAGAGACAAAGGAAGCAAGAAAGGAAGTGATAAATAAATGGTCGAAGAAAGAGACAAAGGAAGACACAAAAGTGATAGAAAAAAAGAGATGAAGGAAAATGCGAAGAGGCGATGAAGATACGAACGAAGAGATAAGGAGACCAAGGAAGAGACAAAGAAAGAAACAAAGGGAAATGAAGGTAACGACAAGGAAAGAAAGGGAGAAAGAAACTAATGAAAAGAGGAAGGGAGATGGAAAGAAAGACAAGAAGAAAGACGAAATAAACTGTCAAAGCAACAAAGAGGTGGAAGGAAAAAAAACAGATAGAGGAAAGAAGATATATAAATCCAGGGAGGAAGAAAATTGAAGAGACCAAGAGAAAGGCGAAGGAAGTGACATAGGAAGCGAAAAAGAAAGGAGTGAAGAAAGTGAAGAAGTAATAGACAAGCAGATTAACGAATACGTTAAGATAAGAAGCAAAAGAAGAAAGAAGAGAAGTAGGGAGAGAATAAAGAAGAGAAGGAAAATGAAAGAAGAGATAGAAAAAGACAAAAAATGAAATGAAAGAGGACAAAACGAAACAAACAGTGGAAGACAGGCAGAAATGAGAAGAAATGCAGAAAGCTACGCTGGAAAACACGGAAAAGGAGATAAAAGATGAAAAAAATTACAAAGAACTAAATGAAAAAAGTGAGAAGGGCGAATAAAAATTAATAAAAAAAAAGGAAACTAACAGTCGCCATTAAAGACTGACTTTGTGAGCACATAAGACCGACTACTTGCTAGTTTCTTGAAAATAGCTGCTTTCTTATTTACTTACATTAAATAATGGTAAGTAAATATGGTGAAATTATATGTTTATGGCATCAAGGTACAACTCAAAAGGTTGAACAGCTTCTGCGCTCGAATGGAACGTGAACCAGGGAAGTCTGCCCCAGTACCGCAGTTGGTAGATCCACCAGCTAGTAAAAGGAAGTCCTGGGTTCGAATCCAACTCGGGAATATGTCTTTTTTTGCTTATTCAGATTAAATGTTCCTGACCTGTTTTTAACCCTTTACTTCATGATTTATTGCTGAAGATAATAATATTTTGTCATATTACGAGCATCATATTCATCCATTTATTCTTTGTGTGTTTCAGTGCATCGTGGTTGTTGGTATGGAGAATTCCGATGTCGGAATGGCCAATGCATACGGGTTGCTCTCGTCTGTGATGGACAGGTCAACTGTCGCGATGGAAGTGATGAAGATCAATGCGATCCAAAACGTGAGTGATTTAATCTTATTAGCTTATTTATTAGTTTTTGCCTTTCGCTGTTTAAGAATATTATTTGCTCAGAGAAACGCCTGGGCCAATTCTGGCGTTCAGTATCAGAAGGGGGTATGTGCCAAAAACTAAATTTTTCAGGAGAGGTAAACAACGTTGTGTGACCCTAATACACATGGAAAACTTCATCTACCTCACCAGAAATGTCTGTCAACATGTTAAAGAGGTGTTTAAGTAATATTTAGCGCACATTATTTAGTTTATAGTTTAAAATTTTAGGTTTAAAAAATGTTTGTGCCAGAAGCGGGTATGCGCCAGTGTTGCAAACACCGTTCAGTGAAACTTACCCCTTTCTTGCACAGAACGTGCAGTAGCTCTTGCATTGAGATTGCTTGTTGTTGGTAATGCCATCTAGTGTCAACCACCGCAAAAACTCTGCAGCTCAAGAAAAAATCACAAATTTGAGTTTTGTTTTTTTTCATGGGTCGATGCGGACAAGAAGGAGGTATGAGCCAGAAGATACTGAAAATCGCCACTATGGCACTTACCCCCTTCTGATACTAAACGCCAGAATTAATGAACAGCCAATTTATGTGGTCGCTGCTAGTTCTAGTGCTAGTGCTAGTTCTAGGTTCTATGTTAGTGCAAGCAGTCATTTTTTGACTGATTTTAAGCATTGTCCCTACACGTACTGTGGCCGTATTCTGTAACAGGGTTGAATTAATTGCGGTACCAAACTTTTTTTTAAATTGTAGACATATGCAAAAAGGTTCGTCAATATAGCTTTCCCAAATTTGTATACAGGGGCAGAAATTTGCCTGCACAAGAAGGTCCTCTGTATAATTTACTACACACTCGGGCACTTGAGGCACACGCCTCCCCCCCCTTTTTTTTTGATACCCTTTCGGTATATGGAGTTATGAATAAAAACTTGTAAAACAAAGACTGGTCAAGGTATCAATAATGTATCCTGGGATCCAAGCTTAACATCGACCGGTCATTACCGTAAATAGCCAGCCTATTACCAGCCCTGGTAAAGCTACGCCCCCCCTCCCCTGAAATGCTTTAAGGTCAGAAATCTCGAAATTACGTAGTTATTTCATGATTTCTGACCTTAAAGCATTATAGATCGTAATTTTTCAGCTAGAAATTGACTAATAGCTTCATACATTCAGGGCGCGTTTATGCAACGAGACTTTCTCGCTCGTCGAACACTATTTGCTAGTCAACCGTAATTTATTTATGACTAATTTCCCGTTTCTACTAAATGACTGCGGTATTACATAACAAATTAAATGTATTATAAATAACAACACGGATAACGAACAAAGTGCAACATTAATTTTAAACATTGCTACAACATTGTTGTCTTTTCACGCTATTTCCAAAATTTGCTATTCTCACTCAAAGAACAACTTCTGCGATCAGACGACGGTAGAATAAATAGCTCCTCGCAGCGAGAATTCAAAATCCAACATGGCGTCTATTTCGGCGCTATCGAATCGACAGCATTTCATTGAATGCTGGCATTCAGAAATCAGTCCGTCGTTTTGTACTGCAGTAAAAATTGTTTTCTTGTTGTCATAAATCGACACCGTCATGTTGCACGCATCGTACGTCGTGTCGCGGCACGAGGAAAAGATCTGCGTCCGCGTTGTTGCCATGGTTACTACGTATAGACAACTCGAAAGTCGCATGCTACGGTAAAGGCGAGAACCAGCCAACAGATGTAGTATTGGCCAAGTAAAAGCTAGTGAGCGAAAAAATTGCCATTGGTTAAACCCGCCCTCAAGGAAATCAATGTTTTATCCCCTTAAAGCAACATACTGCCTGCCTTATAATAGCTACGCGCCGATCGCATCCGCTCATTTACCATAGTCAAGGTCAACTGAGACAGTAGCTTCGTTCTTCGCAGCGAAAAACAAAGCTAGTATCCCAGGTGGCATTGCGCCTAATAACGTTAACGCCAGCGTGAACGCATTAATTGTGTCGTCACAAACCGGAATGATTCTCGTATTTTAAAATCACAATTTATAATTTTCTAGACTAGTGTCTTATAATAATTATGCTTCGGCGATCTATTGGAATAATTAATTTTAATTTTTATCTCATGGTAATTATTAGCAAATTAGTACATGCACACGCAGATGAAACGCCGTGGTTATTGTAAGCGCGCAATGCATCATGTACGTTCGAGATGAACGTAAGTAAAGTTCCCCTATATTCAACAGAAAATCTCCTAGACACCACATTTTAAAACGGATTTTCAGCTAGGAATTGACTAACGGTAAATAAATAAAACTTTCGGGCCGTACTTGATGTGGAGGATCGGAAAAAATGGCGCTGGGAGGAATATCCCTTTAAATGGTGATTTTTCTGCACCAAAATTAACTAAAAGCTACATACATAAAGCAAACTAAATAAAGTAGTAAACGAATACACTTAAATTCATGAACAAATGAGAATAAACGCATTGTGTTAATGCTAGACCGAATCCAGACACGTAAGTGAATGATGGCATAAGCGCCGAATTTTTCCCATGGAGTTCGGCCTGAACACCTTCCCTTGGCAGAAATAAGGGTCGAAAAATGAATTATAACTTTGTTACGCCCCACCCCTCTTTATAGCGAATTAATTTTAACAGAACCATGGGCGTTTAAATAGGCTATGAACGGTACTAGTTTTTTAAAGACACTTATTAATTTAGGTTTCTGACTAGTGCTTGAATTTAGTAAAAACAAAACTGACGGGTAAACGATGCAGTAAGGGAAACCCACGTGACGAAATTGGGAGGCACCGACATGTACCGACAATTGTGGATACCAAAATTTCGTCACATGGGGGTTCCACTGAGTGCTTGCCTTTCTTTACATCTTCAGGTGAAAATGTTGCTCTTTGCCCTGTTTCTCGATGGTGCCTCACCCCCGCCCCCCTTTTCCCTTTCCCTTTTTGAAAGCCTGTGGGCGTTTGTTTTAATGCGTTAGTTGATCAGTTTATTAAAATAATACATTGCCCTCTTCTAGGAGATCATGTCAAGTGCGGCGACCAAACATTGGTTCATCGATATTTCTGGTGTGATGATTGGCCCGACTGCAAGGATAACCACGCTGATGAGCTGAATTGTAAGTCTCACACTTATGTGTTTGAAAACTGACTTTTTTAGTTTTTTTAGTTTTTTTTCTTTTCAATAATTCGTAGGCAAATAAAACGCAGAACTGAACACGTATACATGTTCATGTTCGACTTCACTTAAAGGGAGAAATTCTATCATGAATAACTTGTCTGTTTGTTTCCATTTGACACACTATTTCTTAGATGGACATGATACTTCTATTTTTTTTTTAAATACGTTCGATGTGAACACTTAGGAATTCAATATCTGAAGAGCGTGCTATGCACGAGTGGTGTTGAATGTACGATTTGCAACACGTGTTAGGTTTGGTAGCTCATGTGTATGTCCATGTTCGATCGAATTAAGTTTCTAAAAATTGTTGCGCACACTGGCTAATAAACGCTGGTTTTCTTTCGCTTCGTTCACTCAATCAGCGCATCTAGTGACTCAAATCCCGCCCATTCCCTTCCCCCACCGCTAATACTCCCCATCCCCTTTTCTAATGATCACTTCTGTTCTCATTGTTCATGCTGGCGTAAATAAACGTGGCTCAAGGCGGTCTCGAAGCTGCCCCTTCGAGAAGCGTCCTGTCCTGTAAAGCTTTCCCCAATGCTTCCCTCCTACTAGACGCGCAGTGCCCTTGGTTCTTAACTCTTAAAAGTAGTAGTAGTCTCAATTTCTACGATCTTATTATGTAGATTGAGACAGCCTCCATTTTCGCGCCTCTACTAATGCTAAAATGTACTAAAGTGTTTAAAATGTGAAAATCCTTATTTAAATTGCACAAACGGTTGTATGCAACGTATAAAGAGGACGGAAAGCCAAATCGGCTCGAATAGTGGTAAATTAAAACAGATGAAATCTATTTCCATGGCCTTTTGGACAGCCCGTATTGCACCCTCGACCTTCGATGCCAAAGGCCAAAGCGCTACTGCTCAGCCATCCCGACACAGCCTTAAAAAAAGTAAAAGGCCATAGGCGGCATTGCATGTCAGTATGGCTTAGCAGTAGGATTCGAACTTTGGTCTCAAAAGTCGAGGGTTCAGTTCCCGCTCAGGCTGTCTGACAGGTCCAAAACGGAATGGAAATAGGGTTCACAACGTACCTCACTCGGCCGTTTCCCATTTTTTTTAAATAACAAATAAAGCCAGGAATTGATTCACAAATGTTCATCGCTAAAATTCCGTTTTTAAATTTCCTTTATGAACTTTCTTTTTGCAATTCCTTTCTGAGATTTCTTTCGTTTGTGCCTTTTTGGTTTCATTTTTCATTTTATTTATAGAGAATAATTAATAATTGTATTAGCATTTTTCTTTACGTCATTAGCATTTTTTTTTAATTTAAAGAGAATAATTTATGATGGTATTAGCATTTTTCTTTACGTCATTTTTTAAAAGTTTCTTACAATTTTTTAATGACAGGTGTTCACTACTCCTTCAATTCTGTCACAAGTATATTGCCGAATAATTTAACTATAATGGACTATGTAGTTTTCCACACTGTACAATTTCGTTATAAAATATGTAGAATTGCCCAGCGGCTCGTTTTAGTAATAAACCGTTGAACGTAAGAGTTGTTTAAATTTTAAACAAATCTGATAGACGAAATTATCTTGGTCATTTCTCCGTTCAACATACGGCAAAGGTATGAACTTCAAAATGGACATGGAAGACAGTAAGTTTCATGCTCCAATGGAAAGCATCGATAATAAAAACGTAGTTAAACCTTCAAATGTCTTCCAACATTTTCATGTTTGACAAGGAGTATTATTAAACTAGGAGTGGCAAACTCTGTGTTACAATTGAAGCCTTCAAGAGTTTTGCAACAGTTAATACATTTGACATGGAGAATTACTATACCAGGAGTGACTAGCTCTGTGTGCCGACTGAAGCCTTCAAGTGCTTTGCACTGTTTATATGTCTGACCAGGACTATTATCAGGACCAACTCTGTATCACGATTGAGGCCTTCCAGTGTTTTTCAACATTTATATTTTTGACCTGTAGTATTACCATGCCAGGCGTGATTAACTCTTGAGTTACGTACGTTAAGGAATCACGCCATTTTTTTTTTTCACGGGCAGTATATATCATTGTAAGTTTAAATTCGTTCGTTGCTACAACTTAAACCAACATCAGAGCCTCTTCGATCTATTCACCTATACAAGTTTCCGACTCGGGTATCTTTTGACATAAAAACCAACCCTTTCAAAAATTCTTTACTAAGATCAAGATCATATCCGTAAGACAGGAGTGTGTCCGTGCTGTAACTACGGAGTCATATTCCATCCCGTGTTACAAGGTCGGCTGGGAGGGAACCTGTGGGTTTCTTTTCCCAGCTTCAGGGTATTTGATTCAACAGTACCAGAGTGTTCGTTTAACCAACTTCCCATACATGCGTAAACTAACATTGAGTCAGGAAGCGAGACACGCTATTTCTACAGCAGTTGGTTTGGGCTTGAAGAATCCATCTACATCCTGGCTTCACGGTCACTGAAAGCTGTTGCACGTGGAGTAGCCGTATGCCTGGTCTAACAGGAACAGACGTGATATCCCCCCCCCCCTATCGGTTAAATTAAAACCAGTACTGCGGATTCTTAACATGTGTTATTTCAGAAAATAGTTACGACAAATTTGGCAGCATAAGGATGCGACCCAGAACAAAGATAGAACATGTGGTAATGTTATTATGGCCACTCCCGTCGACCCCTATGAGCTCTCCTTAATGAAGCCTTGTTCCCTCGGACGCTTTTGCAACTCTGCGTCTGAGGTTACACGCTTTTTGGCAAGCCTCGTGGGATGGACAGGACGGCAATAAATTACGAGCTATTAAAGGCACTGTTGAGGAATGGCACTCGGCGTGTCGCCGCAGTCGCCGTGAGGAGGTGGTGTTGGCGCGTTTGTGCATTGGTCACACTCGACTTACTCACTGTTTCCTTTTGCGGGGGGTTGACCCTCCTGAATGTTATTGGTGTCGGCGGCCACTTACGGTCCGGCACTTCCTTGTTGATTGTTGCCATCTTGATGGTTTTCGTCGTCGTTTCCATCTTCCGCATGACATTGTGCGTCAATTGGGCGATAAGTCTGTCCTCCTGTCCGGTGTTTTTCAATTTTTGCAGGAGGTACAGATGTATGACAAGATTTAGATTAGGGGTTTGAATAATATCTCTGTAATGTGTGGTGCAGTGGCAACCCGGACCACTGCACTGTGACTGAGGTTGGCGCTAATGACCAAGCTGTCGACGCGCCATTAAGCCTCATCTCCCCCCCCCCCCCTTAATGAAGCTCCTGATAAGGTGCATGGATTTTTTTTTACTCAGAACAATTCGCCCAGTGTGTCTTGGTCTCCACCATGCACTTACGGCCTGAAACTTGATACTCGTTGTCCTCACTCCTCACTCTTCTAGCGGAAATCTTTATATTCTTCTGTTTACACATGAAAGCCCATGAAAACAAGCAACTTTGACATGTCTGTCCCGCTCAAAGTGAAGACGTATTTTTTTCCATTCTAAATTTTACCTACTGGTGCTGTTAGATATTTCGTAACCGCTCTTTAAAATAAATATTTCGATTACTTTCCGTTTTATGTTGCGCAGTCTTCAGTTACACATGCATACGCCCTAGAACACTGCTTCTGGGACATGATAACAAACCAATCTTGCTTTGTGCTATCATTTAAACTCGATACCTCTTACTTCGATAGCCAATTTCGTTTGGTATTTTCGTCTTTTATGGAATTGACATTCCGTCTCTTGACGTTCTAGCAATGCCTTGACAAGAAAATTGATTCTGAAACAATTTCCGTTTGGGGCCCAAGTTCGTTTAGTTCACGATAAAGGAGATGAAATCTGAATGGATGTTTTTTTATGTCAGTTTTTTCGAAAAATAATAACTGTTCTTTCTCTCGGTTTTGAAATGCCATCGTTTTCTGCTTTTGATGTTTTGTATTTCATAAGTTATCAATGCTCACATCTTCGTTTTTCAAATCCTAAGGTTTCCCGCATCTTCGCCAAACGAAGGTTTAGAAAGTGGAGTTTTGAAGTGTTACTTTGATGTTACAGTACGCTTTTCCAGCTAAATAAGCGTTGTTGGCCAACTATACCAGGGAAATCGCGAAACTGATATCAGAACCATGTTAGGAGCCAATCTAAAGAAAGTGCTAGCAAAACTGCAATGGAGGTGTAACCACACAGGGTGCACATGGGGGTCGGGGTGTAGGGGGTGCATGATTACCTGTTATCTTTTGGGAGGAGTTTGGTGAGAGAATGTTGGACTTGTAGCCCTTACAGCTTAGCATCTACGCCTACTTCCACGGCATTGTCAAACAGCCTGAACGACTCTATAAGTCTCACAACGCCAGAAACAGCAACAATCTCATTCAGTGGAGTAGAATTGCACATGAAACCCGAATCTAGAACATCATGACGCGATATTGATGCAGTCATTGCCATGTTTGCGCACATGGCCAACTATTACCTCAACACAGCATCATATTCAAGATTCATGAATATCCTTATCCTTATCCTTATCCTTATCCTTATCCTTATCCTTATCCTTATCCCATCCTTATCCCATAGAAGTTCAAATTCGGCTTTCCCATTCTTCCTTCTTATATTTTCCTCTCCCCACCTTCTTTGGTTCTGATACTGAATCTTCATGATTCCAAAAAAAATGTTTCAAAAATGATTTAAAAATAGGGTTGACACTAAAAAATAGATATGGGAAGTTCTTCGTTTTCATGGGGAGTCGAGCAATCACCGGCTAAGCCACATAACATTTCTGTAAAATTACCGTACAAATTTATAATTCGTTTCCAGTTCTTTCAACTATAATGTTCGGATATATTGTTGTGCAGACTAATAATATCCGATGCAAACATATGTTTCGTATATAATGATAGAGGGCATATGATGCCTTAGTACACAAAACCCTTACCTTACCTAGAACCTTACTTAGATCAATTTTCGACTTAGAACTACACTTTTACGGTTAAAGGAAATGGAAACGAATCACCATTTCTTTACACCATAGTTGTATGGAAATTACTAATAGTGCAGCAAAATAATGTAGAGTTTTGAGCTGAGTCAGTTTTTTAACGATATGTTCAAAATTGTCAGTTATTTTCAATTACCAGTCAAACTTGGCAGTCTTGGGCTTTTTTTAAATGTTGCATCAGAATTGTCTGCAATCTCAGCCAAGAACTCTCCGAGAGCAGGATTGAGTAAGACTCGTTTCCTTATAGGTGATTTATTAAATGATGTGGACTTTGTGTAATTTCACGGTACAAAGAACTGGAAACGAATTACCATTTCTTTGTACTACAATTTTACACAAATTATGCAGTCAAAATTGCAATCAAAATTTAAAACTGGGCACTGTTTTAAAGGGCACTGCTTTTTAATAATAACGTGACTGACTATTGCTACGGGTTGCGACTTTGCCTTACGTGCAACACTCGGGATGTCTTAGGGTTTTACCTCACCTTTCAAGCTAAGTCATGTTTAACCACTGTTCAAAATTTCACTTATTTTACTGTTCAATCACCAGTCAGTTTTGAGGGTCATGTACCGTTTTAACTTTTCGATCCCATTTCTCTGTAATGACAGCTAAAAGCGTGCTAAGGAAAGGATTTAGCAAGCCTCGTTTCCCCATACGTGACTTGTTAAACTATATGGACCGTAATTTTACAGCTCAACAAACTGGAAACAAATTACCAGTTATTTCTACTGGTAATTTACGGTTTTAAGTTGCACAATGTACCAGCTAACACGACCCATTACCCCCTCTTAGGGTTATGCGACAAATTTCAATCAAAATAAAAAACAAAAGGTGAAGAAATAAATTTAAATTATTTCTGGTGAATAGATTGTTAAAGAAATGGCTCTAAAAGAAAGGGATATGTGTGTGTTTTTTTAAGTATCCAAGAACTCTCAAGGTCTTGAAAACGATACTATTATTGAAAATACCTCCCCAATTTCTAATCCGAGTCCTGGAAAAATAACCTCGGGCAAGTCGGGCTTCATGTAATAAAGTTTTACCAAAATAATGAAGGTATTGGAAGGGCAAGAAACGGGCTCTTACCACACTAGAGGGGCATACCCGCTAACCCCAGACCTAGTTTTAAAAGCATCCAAGACACACAGAAGCCTGGTCAGAAACAATGATAGTCTGAAATTACCAGCGAACGAATTCCGATCTGTTCAAAAATTTACTTATTGGGCTCTCACGTAGTAAAAAAGCAGAAACCAGGAAAAGGTCGTGATGAAACCGTTTCCTGTGTAGGAGAACTGCACGCTCGAATTACTCTGACTGCAAGAAGGCCCATCTACACTCTTGACATAACGGTAAAGATTAGCTTCAACAAGCACCCTCATAGCTGTCCAGATGGTATTATAGTCGGAAAAAAGGTAAATAACAGGCGGAAAACCATGAAATTTTTTAATCTTATAAATACGATTAACTGCAACCTACACAATTCGAACGAGTTCAGACTCCAGACCCACTCTACGTTATCTATTGCTGCACTGGAGGACTCACAAACCCGAGATACCCTTAGTGAACTTATTGGAGAGATTTGATTAAGTCGATCCACTTTACAAGTGCTGGGACCACACTGAACAATCATGTCGTTCTTAAATTGTAGGAAACAGTGGTTTAACGTAGCTTTCTTAAGCCGAATTTAAGTTTTCTTATTAGTATTCTGTACAGCCAAACGACTTTTTTCCGTCCGTCCTCGCCTAATTCAACTTCGGTACGGTACCAGATATAGAAAAACTATTTTCGCCATTAGATTCAGCGTCCAAAAATTAGTTTAAATGAATTTTTAAGACCCGGAAGTATAAAGCGGAAGTGGTCCGAAAATGGCGGAAGTGTGCAGAAAACCGGTTGCGACTAGGTAGTCGCTGCAACCGCTAGTTATATTTGATAATGGAGTTGTTTTTTTTCAAAACGTCGTAATTTTCTACCTGTATCTTTTGTATCATTTTGGCTTTCTTTAATTCAAGTTGAAAAAGTAGCGCTTCTACAATGGCGGGGTGAGTAACAAGAAACGAGAGGAGAGGTGGTGGGGGGTCCGCTCATCGCACCCAGCCGTCACATCTCTTGTTGCTATGGCAATAACCGCAAAACATTTGTGATATCGCTGGGTTTTAATGGATGGAGTGCCAGCAGTACTCCATTAGATGATGGGTGCCAACCAATTAAGGAGGCCATGGCTTTGCTGGTGCGGCATTATCCTGTATGCGCCCGGCTAAATCCATTAGATGGGTTTTGTTGCTGTTATCGTTAAGTGCTCTCGTATCATCTTAACAGTAACTCATTGTCAGTAGCGAGTAGAAAAAATCTCGAGCCGATAACCTAAATAAATTTTGCCATTATTAAACGCGAAGGATTCCAAATAATACACTTCAAGTGTCCGATTGTAATTCAATTAGAAGTAAATTAAACGGATTAGTATATGTATTGTGTATAAAATTTATGTATTGTACACAGGCAATTTTACTAGACTCAAGATTTTTCTTCCTTAGGCACCAGTCATTATTTATTGTCTGGGGGACCAGAGGAAATTGTGCGGGTCATGGATTTTTTTAGGCCCTCTTTAGAGGAGGGGGGGGGGGGGCATACATTTTTAAGGCCCATCGATGGGAAGAGTAAAAAAAACACTGACCAAACTGGAGGAAAAAGTCAATTTAAGATCTCAAAATGAACACTTCAGCAACCAAAATTTCTAAAACGCTTAAGCTCCTACCCCCCTCCCCCCCCCGTCTACAATGTGAAAGTTCATAGGGTTTTGAAGATGTCAGTATCACTGTTACCTAGCCTAGTTTTTTTCAGTATACTTTCTAGAAAATTCTTCCCTCCTTGCACCTTGGCTTCTTCTATTTTTCAGGTGCTGACTATGTTACGGGTGTGTGCATTCATCACAATTTCAGGTGCTGACTCTGTTAGGGGTGTGTGCATTCATCACAATTTCAGGTGCTGACTCTGTTAGCGGTGTGTGCATTCATCACAATTTCAGGTGCTGACTCTGTTAGGGGTGTGTGCATTCATCACAATTTCAGGTCCTGACTCTGTTAGGGGTGTGTGCATTCATCACAATTTCAGGTGCTGTCTCTGTTAGGGGTGTGTGCATTCAT
>JAHWFP010146595.1:21380-31469 GCA_023313725.1 Lithobius niger
GTGTGCATTCATCACAATTTCAGGTGCTGACTCTGTTAGGGGTGTGTGCATTCATCACAATTTCAGGTGCTGACTCTGTTAGGGGTGTGTGCATTCATCACAATTTCAGGTGCTGACTCTGTGAGGGGTGTGTGCATTCATCACAATTTCAGGTGCTGACTCTGTTAGGGGTGTGTGCATTCATCACAATTTCAGGTGCTGACTCTGTTAGGGGTGTGTGCATTCATCACAATTTCAGGTGCTGTCTCTGTTAGCGGTGTGTGCATTCATCACAATTTCAGGTGCTGACTCTGTTAGGGGTGTGTGCATTCATCACAATTTCAGGTGCTGACTCTGTTAGGGGTGTGTGCATTCATCACAATTTCAGGTGCTGACTATGTTAGGGGTGTGTGCATTCATCACAATTTTAGGTGCTGACTATGTTAGGGATGTGTGCATTCATCACAATTTTAGGTGCTGACTATGTTAGGGATGTGTGCATTCATTACAATTTCAGGTGCTGACTCTGTTAGGGGTGTGTGCATTCATTGGATGAAAACGCGATCCGAAATGGGCTTAAAGAAAATTCCTTTGAATATCATGTTTTATGGAGCATTTTTTTACACAACCTTGACCTTCGGCAAAAACCAGGCCCGTTTTCCTTATGCAACTAGTGGTAAAGTGTCAGTGCGGATACTTAATTTGTTTACAGGAAATCATCTGCAGACAGTCTCAATAGGTATACGAAAAGCCTGATTTTATGGGTGGGTGGCTTGCTTTTTTGTTTCGTTAAAATTAAATGGAGTCGTGCATTTCTTTGCTTATGCAAGCAAGATATAGTTGCCAGATTTTGCAGACTTTCAATCGGCGATACAGTGCCACGTTAATAAAAATCGTTATTTCCTTCGGTAAATTGCAGAAAAACTCATAATCTTTACTTCAATTCCATGGAATTAATGTTTTAAAAGACATGGAGTATGTCGTGTACTTAATTGTTATACAATACAAGAATTAATTCGTCATACGTGGCACCAGGACTGTGGCTAGGAATTTTTTCTGGATGGGGAAAATTGCCAATTTTACGCCTCACCGTAATTTGAACCCCCCCCCCCCACCTCAATTTAACACCTTCCGCAATTTTATCTCAGTTCAACTCTTAAATTAATGCGAAAACGATCAATTTTATGCTACCAACCCAATTTTACCCTCCCCCCACCGAAATGTTACTTCCCCCAACACGACGAAAGAATACACTCCAACTCGTAAGCTAAAATGAAAACAGTAAGAAAAATCAAACAATTTAACTTGGGTAAGCTTTTCTCACCCCTCTATTCAGTCTTTCTTGTCCCCCCCCCCCCCTCCCGCAAGCTGTCTACGGCCCTGCGTTGCACGTGGCCATGTTCTAGCACTGAAATCGACGGCAGCGCCGATCTTCCTCCATCTAACTTGCCGTCAGCAAGGGGTGTGTAGTGTTCTTGATACAAAAATAACGTATTTAATTGGTTTAACATACAAGAATCTACAACATCATCTTTGAAACTCGAACTTTACCCGAAACTCGATGCTCTTCCCCCTAACTGTGCTCACACTCGAACTTGAAAAAGTGGAGCTTGCACAGCCCTACTCCTTATAACCCGAATTCCTTTCAAATGCAACAAATGGGTGCCCCTCTTGCCATCGTGCCCCATAACTGCCCCTTACCAAAATATTTGGTCGCAATCAAGTCTTTTTTTTTTTTCACCTCTGCCTTGACTTCTTTAGGACTAACTGCTCACAAATTTTGGTCGCAAAACGGTTGTTTTCGTCCACTAAACGACCTGTTTGTGACCAGTACATAACCAATTTGACTCTTCGGGTCTCCAAGTGTGACCAACTGATCTCTCCACTGTGACCAACTCACTGGTTTCTCCAACAATGACCAGCTGTCTCGAACAGCGACCAACACTCCCTAACATCCAACTTAATTACAGCAGAGAACAACAACGACACCGTCCAAATCATATCAGAACCAAAGTGGCTGCCGCCAAGTTCTTGCGTCAAACTGCAATAGCTAACAGCACGACAAACCTTTAAAGTAGAGTTGGTGATTCTCGCTGGTTTAGCTGAGTTTTATCCGAAAACCAGAAATGCTCCTAAGTATAAAAAAAAAAAAAATGCATCCGTTTAGTACCACTTTCGGGGAGCTCACAGTGCTCCCCCACTGTAAGTTAGTACGCAGTGCTTGTATTATGACGCTTGGAGGGAAAAATGAAAAATCATCGGTATGTAGGACCCAACCATTTCAGTAGTTGTCCTGACCTTGAGTATTTAAAAGCATATTCTTTTTTGTTTGCATTTTATTTACATTTTGTTAGGTTTCATAAAACGCAAAAAAAAAATCAGAAAATGTTTAAATCCTAAAATTGAGCAGCAGTTCAACTTTACCGTCTTTCTGGCATTAAGGAGATTTCTAGGTAAATTCGTACGCAAATCACATAAGAAATTTAATTAATTTTTTTCTGTCAGATTCAGACAAGAAAAAAATGAAAGGATTTTGCGCTCCCATGAATGAGGGGCACAACTTCAAACACAGTATGAAAAAAATCAAGGCTGGAGCTTGGTTTGTTGGACAGCTAGATTAAATTTTAATTTTTTAACTTTCGCTTGGTCTTGCCTGTGGAATGCTTAATATATTTAGCATTTTTTGCATATTTTAAGGTAAGAAAAAGACGTTGGGCAGCCAAGTGAATGACAGCCTGGAATGGAGGACTTTGTTCATTATTTTATGTGTTTGTGTTTTCGGAGGAATGGGTAGAAAGGAACAGGGGGACGCAAAATAATTTAAGATTTAATTTTTTATTAGCAACGGAATGTTAGAGAAGTTGAAGACAAAGTTGAGAATGCTTAAGGTTATTGACAAAGAGCGCTGCCCTCGACATTCACAAAAGAAAACCCTGGTTTGAAGATGTGAAGAAGTATGCGGTTAGTTTATGGGTGAAATTGTCTATAAGTGGTCTTCAACCGAGAAGTAAAAGACGTTTCTCGCCAATTTTGTAGTTCTCAAGTCCATTTATAAAAATGCAGCACAACGGGATCGCAACAATGAACGAGGGCTGGTTTCGAATCCCAGTCGCCGTTTGTGTTAAATCAAAAATGGAAGAACGCAACCGAAGAGTTATTAATTTAATGAAACAATTAACATAACTTTTCCAATCACGGAATATACGACTCGCCTACAACCGCTCCGTTTACGAATTCAGTCTTTATGCCTAAGATTTTATTACGCCTGCAGCCACAGCAAAGCAAAACGTCCACCAGCTTTCTCCCCACCCCCCACCACCTGATCGGTGTTTGAGTGTCATCATCGACCTGTGCTTGAGTGTCATCATTGACCTCTACTTGAGTGTCATCACCGACCTGCGTTTCAGTATTATCACCAACCTGTACTTGAGTGTCATCACCAACCTGTACTAGTGTGTCATCACCGACCTGTGATTGAGAGTCATAATCGACCTGTGCTTGAGTGGCATCACCGACCTGTGCTTCAGTGTCATCTCCGACTTGTACTTGAGTGTCATCACCGACCTGTTCTTGAGTGTCATCACCGACCTGTGCTTTGCTTTTCAGGCATATTCCAGAAATCCACTCAACTGTGAGTGGAGCTAAATGTAAGTGTAAGGGTCAAAACGCATCTATAGAAAAACCCTCAGATGTTAGGACACTCACATTCGCTTTTGATGGTTGCACTAAAATTGTTGACCTTTACCTCAAATGTTTGCACTCACGTGTAAGTGGATTTCTGGAATACGGCTATTAGTGTCATCATCGACCTGTGCTTGAGTGTCATCTATGAGAAATAACAAGCGGCTATAGAGACTACCTAGTCGCAACCCAACTTCTCACAGTTCCGCCACTACCAATGGTGGGGTGCACACCTCTATCACGCATTGCAACAGCTATCTCTATTATATAATCTAAAGCCAGTAACCATCAGAATTACTGGTTAAAAATGTGTTAGCTTTTAAGCTTATTTTACATTTTAGGCGTAATTGTCAGCTTTTAGGCCTTATTTTTACCTACAGCTTTAATTTCGTAAGTAACAGATAACGGAGATTTGGATTGTATACTAGTAAGCCTATTCATTTTTGCAACACGGTGCACCTCTAGGCACACAGTTACAGTGTTACAACGTAACCCGCAACGTAGTCTATATAGATCAGTGATAGTAGGGAAGTGACGAGAGAGACGCTGTTACTGAAGCCAACAGCGATTCGTAGCAACTTACCGTTGCCAAGGTAACGTGATTTTAGGCCTAATTTTCATTTTTAGGCCTAATTTTTTTTAACTACAGCCTTAATTTCGTTAGTAGCTGATAGGCCTAATGGAGAATTTGGTTCGACGGCAAGCCTATTTATTCATGCAACAATGCGACGAGATTATTTTAAACGGAAGTTAAAATCTTTTTGTTTCTACGCCTGAGTATTGTCCTTAGGATTTCAATTCAACGATCAAATGTTATTATTTCATTTAGTGACGTTGAAGAAGTCTATTAGCTATAAAGAAGTAACGATGTTTTAATTTGCCATGTTATTTAACTAACTTTTGACACTGAATCTAATTTTGTAAACCGTGGTTGTTGAGTGGTCGTCTCTATCTGGTACCGTTGCGAAGTTGAAAAAGTGACGGACGGACAAAGTCGTTGCAATAGTGTTTTCCGCCAGTACGGCTGTACATAAGACTAAAAGCCAACCAGTGGACGAACATACAAAAGTGCGCAACGTTTCTATGTTCTTTTCACCTCGTCATCAGTTGCAATAAATTCGCAAAAGCTTTATCAAACATACAAAATACACTTCATGACAGCTTCAGCATAAGGAAATCCAGAAATTAGGTTGGAAGTAAAATGTAAAACTAGCGGGGACAGCGACTACCTAGTCGCCACCGGTCTTCTGCACACTTCTGCCACTGTTGAGGCGCACACAGGAGCGTAGTGAAGGGCATTTTGTTTGGGGGGGGGGGGGCCCCAGACAGTGAAAATTGCCGACTGATCCGCCTCCCTCCAGGTAGGGGGTCTGGGGGAGCGCTGTGACCTCCCCAGTGGGGTCCGGGGCAAAAGCAAAGGCAAAAGCCCCGGAAGCTGACGGATTTTTAGATATTCTAAGACCTTTCCTGGCTTCAAACAATACGTTTCAGACATTTCTGAGCACCACAAAAGTTTAAGACCAAAATAACCTCTAGGAAAGAGTTTTTTTATTTATTTATTTTTTTTTTAAACCTTTTCCATGCCCTGCGTATGGGCAGATACAGAAATTTAGCTTGCAGGGGGCTGATTTTCTAAAAAATCGAATGAACCTTAAAATTTTTTTTTCACGTCCTCATAGACTTTGAGCGGGGGTATTTCCCCCCCCCCCCCCCTCCCCCACCTCCCAACCCCTTAGCCTCACAGAAAGCGATTAGAAACATGGCAGGAGATGCAATGCTTGGCTGTAACAATGCTCTGATGGAAACTACAATCCTGCAGGAAATCATCCACCAGTTTGATTCAAAAGGCACACAAAATGCGAAATGGGATTGAAATAATGTTGGACTAACGAGAGGGATTGATTTTTGAACGGCAGGAAGTACCTTGCAGGCATTGTTATCAACAAAAGGCAATACACGATCACACGTTTGTTTTATTCAAGAAGTTACCTACTAAATGCAGTGCTTGTTCGATGTGTCACGACTAGTAGTGAATTACATCTTTTTCATCTGTTTCATGCACACTTTCTCTACTGTTCCTTTCTCTTGGGAGAGGGGGGGGTTGGTCTTAACGGTGGTTTTAGAAGAACGATGGATCCATGGTGTATACATAAACTGACTGCCGTACCTATACTGCTATTTTTTTACGTATGAAAATCTAGCAATTTAATTAAGTTTCGTTTCTGTAGTGTAGTGTGTCTTTTTTTTGTTCATTCCAACTTTTATACTATTATGACCATTTTCAACTTAACAACACGAAGTGAAGAAAATTTACTGTAGTGCTCGAATACCACGATGTAAAGCAAGAATAATTTAAGTACTTCCGTGAAAGCTGTTTTATTTTCAGCAATTTTCAGTGCAAATGTATAATAGCTATGATTATAGACTCGATATTTTAATTAGGCCTATCGTTTCTATATATATGACGTGAGCAAGGAAACCTTTCTTTTGTAGTATTCAACACACAACGTAAAATCTTGAAACAGTTTTTTTTAGCTACAGTCAGTAATGTCGGCTAGAGTCGGCAGTTATTTTTTTATGGTCAAAAGTTTTTATAGTCAAGGGTACCTGTTAACCTTGTATTTTTTTTTTATAACCAGTACCTAATTGCTAGGTTGGCTGTTAAACCAGGGACGTAAAGGTTTGGGTTAGGCCTACCCAAACCTTTACGTCCCTGGTTAAACTAAGCTGAGTCGGTTCCTAGTTTGGATCACACCAGCTAATTAATAAGACTTGAAGAAATTTAGATTTTCCTTGTCTTTTTATCTGCGTTGGTTTTTCTTGAGGCTATCTCAAAAAGAGTTTGGAACAGCATTTAATTTTATGTGTACAGTTTTTCTTTTGTGGCAACGTTTTTTTTTCTTCTTCTAATCACTATGAAAATGACACTACTTGCATATTCGTGACACTCCAAATTTATTCTTTTTCCTGAACATGTTGGCTTCTAAGCAGATATCCGATCGCGTCAATTGGCCATACTTGTGGTGCCGGCTCTTAACCTGTTGATCAATCAGTAATTAGGCAATGGTCTGGTGCCGACTGTTAAACCTGTTGACAACAAATGAAGGTGTCAGTCTGGAGAGTAGGGGGAATTTTTTCATAAAGAGGCATCCAACCCTGTAATCCAGTGTGTTCTCTTCTTTTGTTACCGTACCTGACTGCTAATGTAGCTTTAAGCAGTCAAGGTCACTTTAACAAAACTATAATATGCATGTAAACATCTGAATAAAAAGAAACATTGACTTTTTATTTTGAAAAACTGCACACATAAAGTCGGATCAAAGTTGAAAATGCTGTTAACTGTCGGTATTATAACTTCTCTGAGCCAAAGACAGCTTTGATTTTGCCGACTTTTGCCGACTTGAGCAAAGTTGGGGGAGCAAGCTGCCCCCCCTCCCCCCCCCCCCTTGCCCCCCATTCGCCCCTGCCGCACACCTCTATCACGCACTTCAACAGCGATAGTAACTATCACAATTTCAGATTTAAAATATCTTAGCTTTAAAGCCTAGTTTTCGATTTTAGGCCTAATTTTTACTTACCGTTTCAATTTCAAAAATCACCAAACGCATGCTTAACGATTAGGAACGGGCTGACATGTTGTATTCGGTAGATAAAGAGGTATATCACCCGGCGTTCTCGTGTTGAGATGCAACAATGTCTCGATGGTACGCATCTTGAGTGTTGCGTCTCAGCATTCGAACAGCAGATGAAATCCTCTAGAGCAGTGACACGACGTAGTATTATTGTATATAACTCTATGCTGGAGCCTTAATGGGTTAGCTGCAAGGGGCACAGCAGAGAGAAACAGAAGGGTGTCATACTGAATCCGATGCTGTGAAGAGTGATTTCTTAGACCTAAGACGCGCAATTTTTGTTGTTGGAGAAAACAACAACGTTATTTTAAGCCTAAGAAATCCGCTCTTCCGTTGTTTTTCCCTCCATTTTTATGTAGTGCACCTTGTAGTTATGCCCTCCAAAACCCATACTGTTGCCAATATGGCGGCAAATGTCAATGCTCTATACAAAAACGATTCTTAATGAGTGTGTATGTATTTCAGGCAGAAAAGCAAAGACGTTAGAGCTCTACTGTAGTAATCAATCAGTTTTGTTAATATTTTTTCTTTTACCTTTCCAGGTCGTAACTGCAGTGCTCACGAGTTCCGGTGTGCCAACACTCGCTGTATATCTCAAGCCAACGTGTGCGACATGGTGTGCGATTGTGCCGATACATGCGAGGACGAATTGGACTGCACTGACAGATACGTCGTTATAGATGGTAAAATAAAGCTTAATGATCCATTTTAATGTATTTTTAATGAGTACATGTTAGGTGCAGTGAAAATTTTAATTCTTAATGGCGTGGGGTATTGATACGTTGCTTTTCAAGTTTAACTCTTATGTCAATTAACGTAATGGTGAGATGTCAAATTTAAAATTTAATTTTTACATTATACCACGTTTACATTACATTACACTCTGAAACAACGTAAACAGCCGTAACTGCAAGGAATTTAGCTTTGTTTTAAACTGCGGGTACACACAATTTAAAATCAAAAGTGTTTTGGTCTTGCACTTTTGGTTATGCTCTCTCTCTCTCTCTCAGAGCGTCAAAGTAGATAATGTAGATAATTAGTAGTCAAAGTAGATAATTGGGGTGGATAAGTCTCTTCTTGACCTGTTGGAGTTAAATCGGACTAGAGGTAATTCTCTGAAGCTTTCGGTGCAAACATCACATTTAGATTGTAGAGTAGCTTTTTCGCGTTGCGTGTGGTTAAGATTTAAAATTCTTTACCAGATGAAATTGTCAACTCAAGCACGATTCATACGTTTTAGAGTCACCTCAGCTCGTTTAATCTAGAGAATTTTATGTGTCGGTCTTATCTCCAAGTTAAAGATGTAATCTTGCAGATGATTCCGCTTCTCGGTAGTCTGCTCCCACCCCATGAAACTTTGGCTGCCTTTTAGTGATCCTCGGTCCTTGCCTAACCCGTTGCTATTGCAACAACAAAGTGTTTTTTTTTATTTTTTTATTTATTCATTTTTAGGTGGTGACAATTCCCATTTTGGGGAAGCTTTTGTTTTTAGTACTTATCATAACCGTACTTTGAATTACCGTTTCATTTGTTCATCTGCCTCTTATTTTTTACTTGGCCCGATCCTACACCTCCCGATGCCATCGGGAACCTTAGAGTCCCTGGCAGGTCTAACCTTAGTGGTAAGGCATTCGTATCCCAATACCTAATCACGTCACCTTCCCTTGCCGGCCAATCTCTATCAATATATGTGATTGTCTTCTGTTTTGTAATTTAGGCTGGCTGTTAGCGATCTTAGGGTCCTTGTCAGATCTGTTGCTATCATGACAAATTATTATTATTATGTTAAAATTAAATTTTAAACTCGTCAAATATTTGCCTTTTTCGCCGCTCCAACCACCCACAGGCATACAGTGTTACGTTTGAAAGCTTTTCAGGCATCTTAAGATATGAAAGGTGATGAAAAATTCAGGCAGCTTAAGTGATGAATTTTTTTGTGTGTGATGGAGATGAAAAAAGGGAACTTTTCTATAGTAGGGCCAATAGGACAAAAAAAAAAAAAATTCACTACACCCTAATGTACATAACTGCATTTGTTAATCTGAAAACAAGATTTAGGCTACGTTCTTCCTCGCGTGAGAGGTAGAAGATTTTAAATGGCTGCTCAAGGAAGAATTCTCATAAGAACACGCAAATTCTAGGACCTTTAATTTTCGATTCATTCCTGTGAATCTTATCACAAATCCTTTTATTGTAACCGTCAAGGAGGTAATCTACAGAAGGTCGTAAAATTCTTGAAGGAGATTTAATAATAATAATAATATAATAATAAAGTTGTTTACCACAAACAAGTGGAAGATTGCCGGAAGGGTTGTGAGCCACTAATACCAGTCCTCGGTGATGGATTTAGAAATCAGAAATGGGGTACCAAAAACTAGGACGGTCGCTTAAGAAAGGGATACAGGTTCGTTTTTAATAGCATTCTACGAAATCCACTCTCGGTCTGCGTACAGACAGCCGCAGAGCTTAGGGCATTCCAAATTGGGACCACGCGAACCGCAAAAAATTTTTTTCGGCAGTCAAGGCGGGATTTGGCTCGTTAGCCTTATTTACATCACCATCTTTTATTGCATCTCTACCCCAAAGTTAGTGACAGAAAACCTTTACTCCAAAGTTGTTGACAGAGCATCTATACTCTTTGGCAGGCCATTTTTTCTTTAAAGTTATTGATTTGACAGGGTGTCTTTACTCCAAAGTTGCTGACAGGGCATCTTTACTCTATGACAGAGTACTATTACTCCAAAGTTAATTGCTAAGGGACTGATCATTACTTATCACCGGAGGGGGGGGGGGGGGG
>JAHWFP010146596.1:0-11101 GCA_023313725.1 Lithobius niger
CCCCCCACCTAGGAAAAACTGGACTCCCACCATGCCCTTTCCAACAGACTTCCATACATCATGTGCTGTTTCCAACCTATGGTAGTGCATTCAGCTGTTCGCCACTTTCACTTATTGCCCATCAACAAGTTTCCAATGGATAACCCGCAATTAAACACCATCATCAGATCTTGCCCACTAATTCCCTGCAACTCTGGACAACGACATGCCATCACAGTGACATCACTACACTGCACGCTCATCATTCAGTACAGTTGCTCCAACCCCTCTTCAATCCACTTAGTAACCTCTTCCGCACCTTGTACCCGCTACTCCCACCACATGTGACGAGCTCCACTCCTTGGACATCACTACTGAACATCGGAACCTCTTCAAACTCTTCATTCGGCGTAGACTTATGCCCCTTCACACCTCCCTGAAGTCCGAACTTTTGCAACATGATATATTGCACTCGTCTCGACACTCGCCACCATGCTCTTAACCGGACTTGCCGCATCTTCCCGGGAAACCTTCATCCGGAATATTAGACTTCAATGTGCACTCTCGAAGAATCCTTCTCCCTCCTACTCAAATTCCTGGAACTGGAATTCCATTACTTTCTTAATTCACTCACCTTTCACTCACGCAATTCAACTCTAACGGTAAAACCTTTTACCTCACGCCACGCACCTCATGGACTAGCTAACCTGCCACCCTGAAGCCCATGGACTCCGTCAACACCCTTCCAACTTACTCAACACGCAGTCAACACTAAATCTGTGACTCACTCCAAGCCTACGTAACAACTTACTCTACAGGATCCTTATCCCGATGAAGACCTCATTTTTCAAGGTTCGCCAACAAAACAAGATTCTCCTCCTCATATCCTGGACTTCAAGAAATCTATTCTCACTTTTCCACCCACTGAATCCTCCTAGATGGTATCCAATCATGAATCGAACACCAAGAAAAGCATCACCTTACAACATAAGATCAAGTTTCTCCCCCCCCCCCCCCCCCTTCAACGCTGGAATCTGGAAACTCACCGAACTTCTTCACCAACTCGCCTTGGTAATAAAAGTTCCCTCCCCACTCCGACAACCCTTGCGCATTATGTCAGCCGTGAACAGAGTATGTTGCTCGTGGAACAATTATCACAACTCTATCACAGGGGACCCAGCTCTCACCCTTAGGGGACCTGCCATGATGGTGCCTGACACCTATATTGACGAGGTCTACTGTAAATGCAAATAAATTTACAGGGAGTGTACATTTTCTCACCGACAACTAGAGAGCCCAATTTTACCTGGTGGGAAGGTCAAAATTGGTTTCTATTGCCTAAGGAAAATATACACTACCTGTAAATACCCACCCAACCTCCCCTCTCGAGTCACCATCATGGCTGACATATCGGCAGGAAAAGTAGATGGCTGGCTTTCGCCGTAACTCCATTTATGGAGGGCTTGCGCATGCTGGACCCGCGCATGTGCAGGTGGGTGTCTGAGCTGGGCCTATCCAGAGAGTTTTGATTCCTCCAGGGTAACGAGCACTCAGGAACTGAATGCAAATAAATTTACAGGTAGTGTATATTTTCCTTAGGCAATAGAAACCAATTTTGACCTCCCCACCAGGAAAATTGGGCTATCTCCACAAGTTTCCTTCCTGCATCTTCACGCAATCCTATTCCACCTGCAGCTGGCGTTATTCATTTCAGTGTGACCGATGTTCTTTCCTCTCTCCTATCCCTTAAGGAAGACCTTTCTTCAGGTCCTGATAACATTCCTCCTATTTTTCTTCGTAATTGTACCAGTTCTCTTTCCATCCCCTTGTTTCACATTTTCTCCAATTCCATCCTTTCTAGTACCTTTCCTTCATGCTGGAAAGATGCTCATATCACCTCCAATTCATAAATCGGGTTCCCCTTTTCTTGTTACTAATTACAGACCTATCAGTCTCCTCTCGTCCATTTCAAAAATCCTAGAACGGTTAATCTACTGTGATCTTTTTGATGAATGTTTTCAACTCAGTATTCTTCCAGCCGGCCACCCAACATGGTTTCCTTCCTAAACGTTCTTGCCTCACCAATCTTCTCTCTACATATGATCCTATTACCAGACTTATTGACGTTGGTCTACCATGTGACCTTGTTTTCTTTGATTTCAGTAAAGCTTTCGATACTGTCTCATATGCTAAGCTTTATTCAAACTTACTACTTTCGGTTTTTCTCCTGGCATTGCTTCCTGGCTTAACTCCTACCTACTCCTTAGGCTGCAACGGGTCGTCCTTCGTGGTTCCTCCGCTTCACGTTACCTCTGGTGTTCCTCAAGGCTCCGTTCTTGGTCCCCTCCTGTTCAATATTTTCATCTCTTGACTTACCTTCTGTTATTCATTCTCCTAATGCCTGCTATGCTGATGACTTAAAAATCTTCGCTGACTCCGTTTCCTGCAAATTACTTCAAGAAGACATCCAACGTGTTGCGCACCGGGCCTCTACCAATTCCCTTCTTTTTCATACTGGTAAATGTCACGTCCTTTACCTTGGGAATAATAATCCTCACTTTCCTTACTATCTTTCTGGCAAACCTATCACTCCTGTTACTAATCATCCTGACCTTGGGATCCTTATTGATAACACTCTAAATTTCAATCTTCACACTGAAAATGTCATCTCCAAAGTCTTTCGTAAAGCCCATTTTGTACTGAAATGTTTCTCCAACCTTACACCCTCTCTGTTTGCTATTTTATATAAAACCTTTTTCCTCCCAGTCTTTGGTTACTGCTCTCAAATTTGTCGTCCCTACAATCTTTACTCACTTAATCGTCTCGAAAACTGCCAACGTCGCCTTACCAAATGGTGTCACACTATTCGTTCCTTACCTTTTTCCGATCGCCTGCGTAAACTTGGGCTTTCCTCCATTCATGATCATTTTCATCGTGGCGACATGATACTTTCCTACCAACTTAATCACAATCTTCTTGATGTGGACCCTGTTCTTTCCCTCATTCCAAATGTCAACTTCACTCGTGGCCACCCACTCTGTATTTCTCTGGCACTGTATCTCAGACTATACTACGCTTTCACTTTTTCATGGAAAGGGTTGTTCAACCCTGGAACTCCCTCCCTCAATCTATTGTTTGCGCTCCTTCACTCGACGCTTTCAAATCACGCTATGACGCTCTAGTTGCTTAACTTCTTTAGGGATTTTTTTTTTGGGGGGCGGGGTGCTTCGTGCACCATCAATCTCTATCTCTATTTCTATTTCATAGCCAGCATTAATCCTAAACTTTAAAACAATATATCGGCATCCTATAACTCGTTACATAACCTATCTGGCAACAGCTTTAACTCGTTAGACGCTTAACTTATATTACATAACTCATTGAAGTCCCTTATTACATATGTAACTCATTGACGCTTTTTTTTCATTCTTTAAATTTTATTTTGAAAAAATTACGAAAGTAGGTCTATATTTTGTTATGAAATAAAAATAATAAGCCTAGTTACTGGGTAAATTTTGTTAATTAAAAAAATGCTCAAGAAGCGAAGAATTATTTTTTCATGACCCCAGAAAATTAAAACTAGTTTTCATTAGTTGTGATGGCTCAGTTCTTAGTTTGTCATGGGTGTAGGTAACGGACAAAGGTTTTTAACTTTTTTAATTTGGTGAAGGTGTAACGATTTTGTTTTTCTTATTCTGTTAATGCATTACTATTTCAGATTATTGCAGATGCCTTACCAGTTTTGACATCCGAAGATTGGGCCGAATCAGTTTTATGGTGGGAACCTGATGGCATCTTGGTTTGTTTGCCAATATTTTCCTTGGCTCTGGCTTGTCAAACGTAAGAATCTTGTGCCATGTGTTGTTTATTTGTGCTGAAAGTGTAAGAAATAAGCCCCACAATTAAAATAAATGTTGGGTACCCTTACATCCTAAGATATGCCCACATCCTAGATTTTTAACCCAATTTTCTGCCAAAAAAAAATCTTGGTTCTTGTGTGTTGCCATGCACAGCCTCTAGAAGGATGGTTTTGGACTTGGGTAACTGCATTGGGCCGCAAGTGCTGGTATACCCTCGTTGACATCAAGTCTTACCTAAATCTAAAATTACGTCTTATTCAAAAATTGTTGTAGTTGGTAGTCTGTATTGAATAAAAGCTTGTATTGACCACAAAGGATCTTTTTGGTAGTTTTTCTTGTGCTAAAAAAATGTTATCGTCCTACTAACCATTTTCAGTTAGTTGAAAATAAAAATAAATTTAGCAGAACTGCGTGTTCACTGTTGGTATCATGTCATCACAAATTTCCACCGTGGAAAGTTATGCATGGTATATTTTTCAGGCTTGACAATGACTTGTAATTAAGGGATGTGATTTGATGTTTTACGCAGTTTGCTAAGACAGCATCATGAAATGCCTTGCTATTTATGTGTGTACATTTGTGATTGTTACTGTGCTTACCATTTGAACTACTGTATACTAGGGATGTGCGAGTAGAAAAATTTTAATTCGAGCCGAGCCGAGTTTGCAACAGAAGAATCGAGTATCAAGCCGAGTTCGAGTATTTGATGAAAATATTTTGTTTGCAAGTTTCTCTTCAATTTGGTAAGATAATAAGAACAAAGATGGTGCTTAGCCTACTGTGTGGGTCATGGTTTTCCAGTTTTAAGGATATAACTTGAAAATGGTTTCAATTATTGACTTTTAATCTGCACCACTGGAAAGCTCTCGCCGAGACGATCGATTTGGTATATTGGAATGTCAAAATCGGTCAAAAATTGACGAAGTTATCGCATTTTCGCCAGATTCGAGTTTTTCGAGTATGGACGCGAGTAGCGAGCCGAGTTCGAGTACAAGTTTCATACTCGGCTCGAATTTTTCGAGTATCGCACATCCCTAGTATTATCCCTCTTAGAGCCAATCTAGCCTTAGAGGCAGAAAATGTTGAGAAATACAAGTTTCCTCACTGATCTCATAATTCACAATAGGCTATAATTATATCTAATTCAAGATATGTAGCCTACAAGTTTTTTCAGTTTATTTGAAATATTAATTATTTAATGAATAATTAATTATGAATATATGTTTTCACTTATGTTTCTGATTTTTATGATGCCACCGTAACATTTCTGTTAACATGATATTTTGTTTCATTTTTTTTGAATTGGTTTGACCTTGTATGTAAATGATATTCAAATTAATGGTGAGTCCTAGGTCAGCCATGTTGGTTTTGGGTGATGCAACTTGCTCACAGAATGTGGGAGAGAATAAACTTCCACAAATATCAAAACTGAATGCACAAATGTCTATAGTCCTGAGATGAATGGTTGAATCGGACCCTTTTAGACATGGCCCGGTCCTTATTAATTCAGGTTTATCCGCAGAATGGTGGGCTGACATGGTTGTCGCCTCTTGTCATGTTAAAAATCGTAGCCCTCATTCTAAGCTCAATGACAAGATACCTGAAGCACTATGGTCTGAACGTACACCATCGGTGAAACATCTCCGCCGAATAGGTAGTTTGTGTTTTGTTCATATTGACAAACCCCATAGAACCAAGCTCCAGCCACGTGCTCGCCTCGGTGTTCTTGTCGGTTATGCAGTATGCAGTATCGACAAAGGGCTACAGGTTATGGTTCCCGGATGAGGGAAAGTTAGTGCGTGAAACAAATAATGTTTCCTTTGATGAGAAACGTCTTGGTGTACAACGGTTGCGAAACGCACAACAATCTGAATGGGTAGATTTTGGTATTGAAAATGAAGAAAGCTCTACCTTACCTGCTAAAACCCCATTGAAGAATCGTCCACCTGCAGTGGCAGTGCATGCCCAAAGGAATGCACCTGGATGGAAAAGAGAAGTAGTCCCAAGAAAAACGAAAGGAACTCATGAATGCGACATCTATTACAGATACATGGATGGTAAGCGGCGAGATCCATGAACGATGTCAAGAAGCAATGTGAAGCCCGTAATCTTGTATTTGACCGGAGAATTTTGACTTTAACCGAAAGAACCAAACAGCTGAAGCTGAAGATTTTCCAGTGGAGACTGTGAGTAATAATGAAGGCAATACAGGAAGCTAGGAGTCTTTGTTCGTGGACACTAGTGAGTGGATTCCCGAAGTCCACTGTGTTGAAGTTGAAGCCCCAAGGACTTATCATAAAGCAATGACTAGCCCAATGAAAAAGAGATGGAAAGAGGCTATGAACGATGAGATTAGTACACTTCAGAATCGTCAAGTATATGACGAAGTTCCAAAGCCAGCAGATGCAAAAGTTGTGGGTTCCTGCTGGGTTTACACTTGAAGAGGAACGCCGAAGGGAAGACGGTGCGCCATAGGGCGCGTCTTGTAGCACAGGGATGTTCTCAACATGAAGGTTTGGACTATGCAGAAACTTTTTCACCTGTAATCGCCTTCACCTTGATTCGGTTTTTCTTTGTCCTTCTTGTTGTATGTTTTGACTGGGTGCATACTCACCTGGATGTTAAATGCGCCTATCTTTATGGTAGTTTAAAAGAAGAGATTTTTCTTCGTCCCCCACCAGGTTACGACAATAAGCATGACTACGTGTGGCGTTTAAAGAAATCCTTTTATGGATTACGGCAATCCGGCCGTTGTTGGTTCAACGAATTAGACAAAACGTTCACCCAACTAGGTTTTCGTAAACTGTTTGCAACAAACTGTGTATATATGTTATCTAGGTCGGTGGTTGTACTTGTGTGTGAGGATGACCTGGCGATCTTTGCACGAGATCAAACTGCACTTGATGATGCAATAAGGCGTATTGCAACGAAATTTGATGTAACAAATCTTGGTCCTTTAAAGAAATTCCTTGGAGGAGAGTTTGGTGTAAGTAATGGAATTCCTATCATGCATCAACGTACACATATAGACATTATTCTAAAACAACACAAAACAGCATGGACATCAAAGATTTAGCGATCCAGTACAGTGCCACTGGACGCAGGTGCAACCTTGGAAACGGGTAACGATGCCAATACCCTCTCGTCGCATGAAAGCACAAAATACCGTAGTTTGATTGGAGCATTGATGTTTTTATCGTCTCGCACAAGACCGGACATCAGCTTTGCTGTCACAGCATTGGCGCAGTATTGCAGTAAGCCAAACTATCCGCCACGTGGTTCTAGCACAGAAAGTACTAGCCTATGTCCAACAATTAAAGGAGTTGAGTATTACATGTGATGGTCAGAGGCGCCTCAAGCCTTAAAAATGTGGTGGGGCCATGTTCCAAAATCCCCCCGCCCCACCGGGAATTTTTTTATCAAGTCTGTAATCTAGACCTGCAATCTGTTCCCTAATAATTAAGGGAACAGATCCCAAGGGTGCTTTTTTTTTTAAACCGATTAATAAAAATGTGAAAATAATGCGTTTGCATAATTATATGCACGATACTGAGTGGAGCTGGGCCCCAGACTGATTTGTTTTTTTTATCGGGAAGATGCCGTGTCGTGGATGGTCGGTTTTGGCTGTCTAAAGTAAAACCACAATAAACCTTTCACAATTTCTTTAATTTTCATTACTAGTACTACCAAACCATCACCCTCGTAAATGCTTGTATTCATCTTTTCTAATAAATGCGTGATGTGTATTAGCTTACATCGATGTGCAAGGGTGCTTTCGGTGAGTTCGGAAAGTCACGTCAGGCAACTTACAACCAACAGCTCAGTGGCTGGGCGCTAAAAGCCTACGTCAAGACACGCAAGTAGTTCACTTAGTTTTATGCGTGTCGCCGACTTGGGCCGCCTAAATAACTAAAACTATATGTAAAGTCACTGAAACGTAAACTAATAAATTATTTTTAATGGCCATTCACTGGACAAAACAATACAAATAAGCCAGACTAGCAATGCAAGCTTACTATTGAGCGATTTCTAATATAAGAAGTGGTGGGGCCAAATAGACTAAACTGCAAAAGTGGTGGGGCCATGGCCCCACCGGCCCCCCCGGCTCCGGCGCCTATGGTGATGGTGCAGTGAAAGGACAGAAACCCCAGTTCGTCTTCTATGTTGACAGTTCATGGGCCTCGTGCATAGAAGACAGACGATCATGGACTGGATACGTAGGATTTTTAGCCCACGTACCAATTATATGGCGAGTTCAAAAAAACAAAAATGTCGCGCTCTATCAACCATGGAGGCAGAATTCGTTGCACTTTCCGAACTGGCCAAAGGATTTATTTGGTTGTCAGCAATATGCTACGAAATGCAGTGGCTTCCCGTAGTTTTGCCTCCAGTCGTATTTTGCAATAACGATTCTGCCATTGCATTCGCAAGAGACAATAAAGAACATATGAAATCAAAACACATTGATCTGTGATACAAATTCGTGAGACAAGCTCTTCACCAGGGTGATTTTGTGCTACAACGTGTATCAAGTGCTAATAATATAGCAGATGTGTTTACTAAGCCCCTCCCTCGGAAGCCTTATCAACAGTTTCGAGAAGCTCTATTATCCGCATAATGCAGTCATGCAATTATGACATTCAGTGAGAAAGGGGTGGAATGTTGAAAAATACAAGTTTCCTCACCGATCTCATAATTCACAATAGGCTATAATTATATCTAAGTCAAGATAAGTAGCGTACAAGTTTTTTCAGTTTACTTGAAATATTAATTATTTAATGAATAATTAATTATGAATATATGTTTTCAATTATGTTTCTGACTTTTATGATGCCACCGTAACATTTCTGTTAACATGATATTTTGTTTCATTTTTTTGGATTTGGTTTGACCTTGTATGTAAATGATATGCAAATTAATGGTGAGTCTTAGGTCAGCCATGTTGGTTTTGGGTGATGCAACTTGCTCACAGAATGTGGGAGAGAATAAACTTCCACAAGTTCTGTTTTTAAACCTGCCAGTCTTTTATTTATGGAACTACAAGTTGTTAGTTGTCTTCTACACCTACCTGATCCAAAAGAAGTGCAGTTTAACAGAAAATCGTAAGAAATTGGGGGGGGGGGGGGGGTAAAAATGCCCACTGCGAGCTGTCGGAGAAGAAAACTGTTTTAGTGTTTCAAAATTTGATGTGCTTGACAATATGGTACGTCTTCACCCAAAGGTACTTCGGTGTAAATCGGAGCATTGCACACTGAAAGCAAAGTTAATGTGCTTGTAACTATACGAAAGCACATTGTGCAACATTGTTAGCTACATAGTCCATTTTTTAAGTTGCTGCAATACATTAATGGATAATACTAGCACTAAAGTATTTATTTATATGCATGTGTTACAATTTTATTACAGGCAGCTATTTGAAATATACGAAGTCCTACACGAGCCGTCATTAGGGAAAATAAACAAAATCGTCAAGCAGGCCGTGAATGTTTGTGCGTGTGGCTACATCACTGTGAGTATGCATGTGGATAATTCACCTTTACGTAACGGTTTTTACAAAGTAATCTGTGGCGACTGCTGTTGCCAAAAGTAAGTAGGCTGACATGTCGTAGGGATGCACCATTGAGACAAAACGCTACTTCCGACATTGAAAAAAAATCATCCGCTAATTTTTGATTCACAACCTGCCCAGTATTAATAAAGAATTATAAAGAGTTACACGATTATGATCAAGTGACCACAAGACAGTGACAAGTTCTAAAATATTTTTAAAAAAGCAATAAATACTACCAGAACTTATTTGGTCCAGTTTGGGCGTTGGTTCAGATGAGGCCTCAACATTCTGCCAAGATCAGACATACCTCAACATACAGTACTGTACTGCCAAGATCACAAGTGCGGTCTACAGCAGTCACTGCTGCGATCCCCAGTTTCTGATTGTTCAAAACGACACGGCGTAAATCTAGGTCTAGAAATGGTATTTCCACGAGAAAATAATAATAATAATAATAAATTCATTTATACAGCAAAGAAACTGTACCGGACAGAGAAGGGAGCACATCCTCCACTTAAACGCAGTCTGAAATTAAAAGAGCAGCTAACATGAATAAAAACATACAATAAAAACGTGGAAAAAAGATATAAAAATGCAGGTTGAATCACCTTTCGTCAAATGAACAATCTTAAAATCGCTAAATGAACTTGGAGAGATTGACCTCATCCAGAGCTCTTAAACTTGTTCTCGGAAGAGAATCGAAGTTCTCAGAGTAGAAGCCGACGAAACTGTGTCACTGTAGCTTTTTTGGTTTTAGCCCCCCCCCCCCCACCATTTGTATAAAATTAGCATCTAATTTATGCACACTTACATCACTTCTCTTGCCCTCTCCTCTCCCTTGTTCTCCTCATCACTGTCTTTCTCAGCTGCGCCATCTGGGTGCCAGGTAACACAGTTTCGTCGGATTCTATTCTTGAGAACTTTGATTCTCCAGCGAGAACAAGTTCTTTGGTAGAATCACCATTTCTCTTTCGCAAAATCCTCCTTACTCTGTTACAAGATTGGGATCCTTCCCTATGCCTACACCGTGTTTTTACCTCATTAATGCAGTCATTTATGCAAAATATTGTTTCACTTCCGCCTCTATCCCACTTCCCCCTACCCTGCGCGCGCCCACTCACTCTTTTTTCTTGCCGCTGGCGCGTGCACCGTGCAATCAGAAATTTTTGAGCTGAGATTGTTGAATTACTAAGAAAAATTCGTTTCGAACGATCGTTTTCACAGTTGAACTGGAGTGCGCCATCTTTCAAAGCAAGCAGCGTGGCTACGAGGCTACGCGGTTGGTGGTGAGTATTTTCTCTTAAGACTGGTTGGAGAGTATTAAGATCAGTTAATATCGTTAAAACCGTTTCGCTCTTGAGTATTAAGATGGCAGCTGGCATTATGACGACAGATTTTATGAGCATGAAAAACATGGCGGCTTGTTAAGCCAGCCAAGTGCACCCGCACATGGATGTAATTGCTTGAGAACGTGGTGCAGTGGTTTAATATGGATTGTCAGGTTCGTAGTGGTTATTTTTGGATTGTGTAGCCGAATTTGGGGAGTAACGAGGAGTTGGTGAAAGAGACGTGCGTTTGGGAGTTCAGATGTGAAACCCATTGTCGGACGGACCGACGGAAACCGCAAGTGGCGGACTGTAGAAAACAGTAGTTGTTGGTGGTGGAAAAACGTACGATTCGCTCGGTTTTAAATTTTTTCTTTTTTTTTTTT
>JAHWFP010146599.1:0-12170 GCA_023313725.1 Lithobius niger
AGTGCAAATTTTTAGCCCAATTACACCTGTCGCCGTTTCTAGTCAGTCTGCTAACGTGTACACCCCCACTCGACAGATTTCAATCGCACAAGTCGGGGGCGGAAAGAGTGATGCTGGGGTTGGGGGAGAAAGAGGGGAAAGGGGGAGGGGCGGGAGAAGGAGGGGGAAGGGGGCTAGACGGGTCATTTTCGGCAAGCAGTCGGACGATGATGACGATTTTGCATCCCAACCCTCAAAAAAAAAAACTCCAATTTCCTAAACCTAAATATGGCTTTTCCACGTCATCTTCCTCACCGTCACCCCCTCCTCGTATTTCGCCATCTCCGCCTGTAAACAGGCCCGAAATAAGACCAGTTTCTCCCCAGCCATCCACTTCGGCAGGAATAACAGCAGATAGGCCACCTCCACCCCCACTATTCTACACTACAGACGATGGTAGTGACGCCGCAGCTTCCCAAGTTTCGCTCAACAACCACGAGCGTCTACAATCTGGCAATGTCGATTCGCCAAACAACAGACTGGGGTATAACGTTCGTAGCTACTACGAGGTGGAAAGTATGCGGACGCGTAACGTGAAGCGTTACAACACGGATGGCACAGATCTCCTCTTGCGTTTTTCCCCCATTCCTGCCGATGCGTTAAGATCGCGTAATCTATCAGTATCGGACCACATTGGAGGCATTTTGCAGGACGCAATGGAGAGGGCACTGGTCGATCTCGCTCCGACAGATATTATAGGCGTGATGCTGGAGCACGACGGATTGGAACGCTCGATCTTCGTCCCATTTAGGCCCTACTCAACGTTTCACATAGGACATCTGTTGCACAAAATCGAGCTAGTGCAGCAGTCCAAGCGCAATTTGAATCTTGAAACGGGAATAAAATTAAAAATCACTCGAGTCAGGCTTCCCGTGGGACAAATTAAGCCAGGAGGAGTCACTGATTGCTGGGCATATTTACAAAGTAAAAGGAATTGCGTTTTACGCCCGGACGTTGGGGGAGGTAACTGTTTAGCTCAAGCGATTGTACTAGCGCAAAGTCACCTAGATGCGCAGTCGCACCTGCCGCAGTCTATGAAAATTCCCTTCAAGAGACGGCACAGGAAAAGAGAGGCGGTCAAAGCTGGCATTAGATACCTGCACAAGAAGGCGGGCGTGGCATTGGGAACGGCATGCTCAATAACACACATCGACAAATTCCAAAAATTTCTCGATCGCATGCCTGAAAAAATTCAACTTTGTGTTTTTAGTTTCCAATACGGCGCATTGACCCCAATATTTACCGGTGAGCAAAAGCATGACAAAGTTGCCAATATAATCTTGTTTGACAATCATTACGCATATTGTAAGAAATTGAACACGGTGCTCGGCAGGCATTTCTACTGCAGGGACTGTAACGTTGCGTATGACACCGAAAGTAGACATTGCTGCAAAAAACAGTGTATTGTATGTAGAAAGAAAGGGACTTTTTGCTCGCCTACTAACCTCCCCGTCACCTGTGATAAATGTTTTCGGCAATTTAGAGGCCCGGCATGCTACGCCAACCACTTAGCAGTCATCCCCCCGAACACCAAGTCGACGTGTGCGCAATATAGCAGATGCAGGGCATGTTTTAAACAGCACATGGCTACTGTTATAGATCACAAGTGCGGCCTTACGAAATGCCCAGTGTGCTTGAAATGGGCCAAAATGGAAGGCCACGACTGCTATATTACAAAGTGGCAAGATTCCCCCATCGAAAAGACCCAAGTGTTCTGCTTTTTCGACTTTGAAGCAGCTGCAATTTTGGACGGCGGAACAGACGGAAAGGGCCACCAACTTAAACGCCACGTACCTACCTGCGCCGTTCTTACTCACTGCTGCGATCACTGTTTAGGCATCTACCCTATTGAGCGTGACTGTGTGTTTTGCGGCACACGAAAGCATGTTTTTGTAGGGTTCGACTGCAGGGACAAGTTTTGCGACTTTTTGTTCAGCAAATTTGGAGGAAGAAAAGATGTGAAGGTAACAACTTTTGCGCACAACTTCTCCGGTTACGATTCGAGTCACGTGATTTCTTACCTTTTAGACCACAATGTAGTTCCAAAGGTCGTAATGGTTGGCGAGCGATGCTTCTGTTTAACAGCGGACGGCATTTCTTTTAAGGATTTTTTTCTCTTTATGAGAACGTCACTGAAGCGTATTGGACAAACTTTCGGCCTCAAAGAAAAAAGGGTATTTTCCTCATTTCTATCTCCAAAAAGAAACTGACATAGACTACGTGGGGGCGTACCCTCCTCCTGAAGCCTACGGAAGATCTAAAATGATGCCAAAAGAAGGAGAAGATTTTGATTTGTGGCACCAGTCTGTTGTATCGTCTAGGGGTATATTCAACTACAAAGAAGAATTACAAAAATACTGCTTAGACGACACGCTGATCTTGCACAAATCCGCCATGAAATTTCGCCAACTTTTCATGCGTATTTTCCCCAACACTTGCCCTTTCCGTTCGCTGACACTCCCCGCCGCTGTTATGCGCAGCTATAGAATACATCATTTAAAGCCAAATACCCTCGGTTACATTCCTGCAGACTACGGGACGACTGCCAAAAAATTTTCGAAAGAAGGATTGCAATGGCTGCATTGGGAAGAATCACAACGCAACATAGCAATAACCAAAGCAGACAGCGCATTTGGCGAAATTAAAAAGGCAAACCACTATTGTGACGGCTATTCCTCCCCCACCTCCACAAGCCCAGCAATTATATGGGAATTCGCAGGGTGTCTCTGGCACGGTTGCAAAAAATGCTGGCCTACAAGTAGACATCAGAAAGCATTATTTTCGGACCTGACACTAGAAGAAATTAGCCAACGCGACCACTTCATTCATCAGACATGGCGAGATGCGGGTTATGTTGTTGTCGTTCAGAGAGAATGCGACTGGCTCCAGCTTTTGAAGACAAACCCTGCAGCTAAAGATTTCGTCGACAGTTTAGAAATTCCGGATCCCCTTTCATGCTCAGAATCGGCCCACGGAGGAAGGGTCGAAATGTTCACCTCGTATGCAGAACCAGATGACATCTACATGATCGGGTATTACGACTTTGCAAGTTTGTATCCTTTCTGTATGTACAAAGAAATATTCCCAAAGGGTCTGCCCGAGATCATAAAAAGCCCTCAAACAACATCCATTGATGGAATCTTCGGCCTGGTCATGTGCAAGGTGCTCCCTCCGACTTCGCTTCGAATCCCCGTCTTGCCAAAATTAATCAACGGGAAATTGATGTTTGTTTTATGCCACGCCTGCGCTTTGGACGAGAATACAGACTCATGCCGGCATGCAGATGAAGAACGCGCGCTACAGCACGTCTGGTGCACGCCTGAATTATCTCTCGCCATCAGAAAAGGCTACAAGATCGTATCCATTCAGGAAATATGGAATTTCGAGCGTGACGAAACGTTTGCACCCTTTAAAAGTTTTATAGAGAAACTTTTGCAAGTTAAAGTCGAGTCGGAAGGCTACCCGGCGGGATGCGAGACTGAGCTACAAAAGATGGCCTACGTCGACCAGTTCGAAAAGGATCAGGGGGTCAGATTGAACCCTGACAATATAGAAAAGAATCCAGGACTACGTCAAATTTCAAAAAATTCTCTAAATTCGCTTTTCGGAAAACTAATGGAAGGGGATGACAACTTGGAAACAAAATTTGTTAATAGCCCTGAGGAATACTTCAAAATTCTGTCAGATTCGAGTATAGAAGTGAGCGCAATCGACTTCGAGCACAATGACGAGATAGCAAGGCTGCAATTTCGAAAGTGCGCAGGTTTTGCCAGACCCAAAAAATACAACAACTTCGTAGTGGGCTCGTTCATCACATCGTATGGTAGAATTGCTTTGTACGAAGCAATGGAAAAATTCCCACCTTCAGACATTCTCTACGTCGACACTGACGGAATACATGTGCTACACAAACGTGGTGAGCCCCTACCATTCGCCATCGGCACTTACCTGGGGGCTCTTACTGACGAGGTTCTGAAGAATTGGGGCCAAGGTGCTTACATCTCTAAATTTTTTGCAGCCGGAGCAAAGCAATATTGCGTAGAACTCAAGTTCCAAGACCAGCCGGAGCGTGTTGAATACGATTTAAAGATACGCGGCTTTTCCTTAAACTCGTCAGCGCTGGAAGTTTTGAACCCTGGAGTCCTGGAAACTATGGTGCTAGAGCAGCAGGTAGACAGGACAATCACAGTTGTAGATCCTCAACAGATCATACGCCGCAGAAACGTAGTCATGAACGCCCATCGTGAAAAGCACTACCGGCTAGTTTACAATAAAAGGATTCTGCAAAACGACTATACTACAATTCCTTACGGATTCAGAAATCAGTAGAAAGAAAATATCTATTTTTAACACATTTTCTGTTCTTTACGTCAAGTAGGCTAACCTTTGTAAATAGAATAAAAAAAAAAGTTTACATGGAACAGACTTAAAACCGCCACAGTTTTGTACGTATACGCGAGGCCCTTCTGTACATCTGTTTACTTTTTTTTTAAAAGCTATATATTTCTTTTAAAAAAAAGTTTTTCTAAGTACGTTCACATTTGAAGGGCCTAGAACCCAGGGGGCTTGGTGACGAGTAAGACGCAACTGTAGTTAGAAGCTGCGTTGCTATGGGCAACGCTTGCATGACACAAAATATCCTCGACCACAGACCCGCACTCGTAATAGCTTTAAAATGATAAAAAAATTAACGGTTTTTTTTCTTTTTTAAAATTAAACTGATTTCTGAATCCGTTTTTTTTATTCCACTTGCAACAGCCATGGAAGACAGACGTTTAAAGGCAGCGCTGCTCGTACTTGGATTTTTATCAGTTCTCACAGCCACGATTGAAGTGTACATATTAGCCACCACTCCTCTTACCAATGAAACTTCAATCCTCGTTGCTTCGCATTGTCTGCCACAGTACAAGTTCTCTTCTGGCCATCGATTCAAGATTTGCATTCTACCTCCCGACAGACAAGCTGCCATCAAATCGAACTATACATTGTTAAAGGTAAACGCAACAATAGGCGCAGCAGTACTGATCGTTTGACAGATGGAACGCGAAAGCCCTTTTTTCATGCTTATTAGCGGACCGTCGCATAGCGGGAAATCTTATTTCTGTCGCAGACTGATACATCACGCTGAAGATATGATAAAACCTCCAATCACAGCTTTTTTATGGTGTTATTCTGAAAAACAAAACTGGTTTGGCGAACTGTCGCACAAAGTACAATTTCACGAAGGTCTTGTAGACATTGACACTGTCCCTCCTGGAACTCTGGTTTTTTACGATGACCTTCAAGACCAAATCAAGGACAGCAACATTGCTACAAAAATTTCACACCATCGAGGCATCTCTTGCTGCTACATAACGCAAAATATTTTTTATAAAGGCCCCGCCCACCGTGACCTGTCACTAAATGCGGGATATTTAACAATTTTAAAAAATCCGAGAGACGCCGCGCAAGGAATTTTTCTGGGCCGACAATTATACCCCGGCAAGACAGAATTCTTCAAAAAAGCTCTGCAAGACGCTACGAAGGAACCGCACGGCTACCTATTTATAAACTTGCGCCAGTCGTGCCCCGACCACCTACGTTTGTCCACGAACATTTTTCCAGGCGAGAAAATTGCAATATATCTGCCCAGGTCTTCGTAGGTGAGATGTCATTTCATCATGGGCACTCGAAAGAGAAGGACGGCTAAAAAACGGCCAGGCAAGCGCTCAAAGATGACAAATTTAAAAAGAAACATTCCTTTACTAAGCGCTTTAGGAAAAATGAACAAGAAACAGGCCAAATTAGTCATTAAGGACGCATCTCCCGATTTAATTCACTGCCTTTGCGAGGTATCCGACAATTTCCTAAAAAGAAACATTCAACTTTCTGCATGCCAACTTAAAAAAGTGAGGAAGCACAAAAAAAATAATAAGAGCTCTGGCGGTTCGTGGAGAATCGGTGAAAAAGAAAAAGAAAATACTTTTAAACCAGAAGGGAGGAATTCTACCCTTTTTACCTTTTCTGCTCCCCGCTTTAGCCAGCGCAGCCGGAGGACTAATCGGTAAAGCCATAGGAAAAAGAATCTAGGAGATATATTTTTTTTTTCACTTTTTTCTACCCGTCTCAACTCGTGCTGCAGTCATAATCGAGTCGGCGGCCTAAACTGACGCACCTACCAATTGTCGCTCTTAGCAATTAGGTGCAACAATGCGCAAGATGACACTTGTTCCATTTGAGTCTGCGCTGAGTCCTGCGTACGGCCAGGAGTCCTTTAACCCATATTTTCGTCAAACATTGGATATATTTGAACCCACAGTGAAAGCCGTCAAGACGCTGCAAGAAGATATGAACAGAATGTTACAAGACCCTAAATTGACAGAATTTGACAAGGCGACTTTTTTAACGCAGATGCAGGCCAAAATGAACACTCATATTAATAGTTACAGGAATAGTCTCAACCCGCAGTCACTCCTTTCATCCTCGCCACAGACCTCGCCTTCACCAGTATCCTCAGTACCCGCAGTGAGCGCAGCAGCGCAGCCGCAGACAGCAGTCCCTATCAGTACAGACACGAAGACACGCATTTTGCAAACAATTTCTAAGGGCAACAGAACAAAGGCGAGCTTCGTGCTGGATGCGCTGGAAGCCAACCCGAATTTTAAAATTAACGATAAACGCGAAATTTTAGTCGAGGACCGTTTAATACCCGGAAGCAACATTGTAGACTTGTTACTTTACTCCACAACTGCAAGGAAATATCCTGATTCTTTACAAGGCGTCGGAGAATTTACTCATCAATTAAGAGAAAGTAACGTACCAAAAAGTTACTTAAACTCCCGTGCCCTCTCGAAAGTAAACACTAGCAAGCCGGCTGCTCTTCACTCACCCCTCCCTTCTTCCTTCGTCCTTCCCCACTTGTTGCATTCGCCACCAAGTCCCCCTACTTCGCCTCCGAAACTCGATCCGCATTGGGTCACTTTTCCGGAACTGACGTAATGAACGCTTATTTCTCCAAGATTTATTACACCCCCAGCCATTGGGCTAGTTACGGGTCGGCTGTCAAACTTTACAAGCAAGCAAAATTAGATAAACTCCCGTTCAGTTTGAAAGACGCACAAAATTTTCTCGCAACTAGTGACACTTATTCTTCGCATCGTAACGTCAGGAGGCGTTTCCCACGACGTAAAACTGTCAGTTCTGGCTTGCACGTGCATTGGGAAGCCGACCTTATAGATGTGAGTAAATTTGGAAAACAAAATAGAGGGAATAAGTGGATACTGATCGCCATTGACATTTTCAGTAGACAGATCTACGCTACTCCCATTATATCCAAGGCGGGTAAACACGTAGTAGAAGGGTTTAAAAGAATTTTTAAGCAGGCAAAAGCGATTCCTGAAAATATGCAAGTTGACAGAGGGCTAGAATGGTACTCAAAGTTTTCGCATGATTTCTTAACAAATAAAAAGGGAATAAATCTATTTTCTTCAAAAACAAACAACGAACACAAAAGTGCCGTGGTCGAGCGCGGAATAAGAACTATAAAAAGTAAATTATTATAAAATAGCGACTCACCGCGGTACTTATAAATATATCGACATTTTACCTGAAATTTTGAAGAGCTACAATTCTGCCCCCCACCCGGCAATTCGCGCGCCACCAAACTCTGTGAATTACGGTAATCAGTATTTCTTTTGGAAAAATTACCATTCGCCCGCCATAGTTTCACCAACGCAGGGTCGCGCGAAAAAATATACTTTCGAAGTCGGGCAAAAAGTTAAAGTGTCAAAATTACGTCATAAATTTGCCAGAGGGTATAAACCGGGTTACAGTTTAGAAGAATTTATTATCGATAAACGTTATCCCTCCACCCCACCAACTTATTCTCTCACCGACCTCTCAGGCGAAGGCATCTTGGGCAAGTGGTACGCTCACGAGTTGCAACTGTCTAGGAAACAAAAGGACGACTATCATACTATAGAGAAAATTTTGAAAACACGTGGTAAAGCCCCCAATCGGCAATTTCTTGTAAGGTGGAAGGACTACGATTCCTCTTTCGACAGTTACGTTGATGAAAAGGATTTAAAATTTAATCCCGCATCTTAAAAAAATAATCTGCACTATGGCTGCTCATGATAATTTTTTCCTGCAACTCCCCAGTAATGCATCACCCGACTTGTACCCTAATAACACGTTATCAGAATTCACCATTCATCTTCCTAAACGCATCGAGCTCGAGGGGAGGTGGTCTGCTGCTTTGGTAGAATTGCAATACCCACACTCGTTTATTCAATTGCACAAAACACGTACTGCAACTTTTAAAATTGTCAAGAATCCTTGGAAGCTGATGGCTTTTCCTTTTTTTAACCTTCGGGAACGTATTGACGATGACGATGATGAACAATGGGTCGATGTTTTTAAAGATTTTCTAAATAATTATATTACTCATATTCACGGCAATGACCCTCCAGTTAAAATAGACGTGAATAATGACGAGAGTCGAAAATTATTTAGAGTACTACTCAAGCCAAATTGCGAAGTTTCGATAGAATCGCCATTGGCTTATATTTTAGGGTTTGACGGAGACAGGGACGAATTAGTAAAAAATACCACTGAGGCACCTGGATTGCCTAGAAATGTACTTGAAGACCCATCGGACCATTGGCACATTAACGTCTTATGCGACAGAGAAACATCATACGTCATTGAACATACAGTACCCGAAGGTTTCTATCCCGATGTCGCTACATTAATGGACACCATAAACGGCATTGTTAAAAATACTAGAGCAAAAGACGACATTAACTTCGGATACGACCCCCTAACCAAAAGAGGCGGGGTCGAGTTGGCTTATGATGTTTCTGTAAGCTTTAATGCAGCCATGGGAGAACTTATGGGGATAGGGCATGCTGAAGACATATATGAATCGCAATTTTTCACCCACCCAGTTGACCTGGATATCGGCTTTAAGACGATTTATGTGTATTCTGATATAATTTCACCAGATGAAATTGTGGGCTCGTCTTTGGCGCCTCTATTGAGATGCATCCCTGTGCGTGGCGTGGATGGGGCCAACATTTCAGAAATCTACCAATTTGCATTCTATAAACCCCTAGTGCGTAACGCCTTTCACGAAATTAAAATTTTTCTGCTGGAAGATACAGGAAATTTAGTACCGTTTGCGGGGGGAGGGAGGGTCAATCTGACCCTGCATTTTAAAAAAATAGATTGAAAAAAAGTAAAGTACACGAGACTGGTTAGCCAGTTGGTGATTAGATGCGGCCCGAGAAGGATGTTTATTTTTTTTCTATTTGGCGCCAATAACAAACATTTTTAAACAATGAAGGTCCCTCCACGTAACACGTTAGCGGCCTGCTTTAATCATTATTCCCGCCAGAGTGGGGCGGGCCCTCCTGATTACTTCGGCGGAAGTCGTTTCCAGCGCGGAAACGGTTTACTTTCGAACTTCAGAGCTAGAGCTATTCCGTTCGTTTTACCTTTTATAAAAAATGCAGCATTAGGTGCCGGACGGTATTTTTTAAGGCAGGGAAAACAGTTTCTGGGAGATTTGAGCAGTGGGATAGGGTTCAGGGATGCTGCCAGTCAGAGACTCGGCCAGGTGAAATCAGATTTCCTAAACACTGTATTAGGGAGACAGGGAGGTAGTGGGAGGCGGGCGAAAAAAAAAAGGAAGAAAGCTATCTTATCTGCCCCGTTTCCTTTTCCCCCCAATCAGTCTGGTTCTAGACGCGTAACAGGACGGGTCGGAAAGAAGACACGTAAGAAACAGACTAATCGCAGAGCACGTGACATTTTCGATTAATTTTTTTTTTAAAAATGGCGTTAGTCCACCATGCTTCGCAAGAATGCGGCTCGGGCGGTTTTGAAGTTTTTTCGGTCCCTCCAACGGCTATTGATACTTTGGAAGTGCAATACGTCGAGCATTTCCCCATTAATTCCCTAACTTCGTCCACTCCCATAGAGTTTAAAGTACAAACTTCAGGAAGCGACTGGTATTTGGATTTAGACCAGTCTTTTTTAAAACTGCAGGTCATAATTGTTAATGCCGATGGAAGCAGCTTGGTGGCAACAGATAAAATTTCGACGGTTAATAATTTCCTTCACTCACTTTTCCAACAATGCGACGTGGTTTTGAACGAAACTCTAGTCTCCGAATCGGACTCATGTTACCATTATCGTAGTTACATAGAGAATTTATTAACGTATTCAAGAGAAACGAAAAGATCGCAGTTACGTCTGGATGGCTGGTTTAAAGACCAGCCAGGTAAATTTAACGATCTAGACCCTACTGACGATAAAAGTAATGCGGGTCTCATTAATCGTTGTAACTGCATAAAAGCGTCAAAGACTTGGGAATTGCTCGGCAGATTGCACGCAGATTTTTTCCAACAAACACGGCATCTTTTGAATGGAGTGGACGTGCATTTAAAACTCATTCGCAGTCCGGATGCATTTTCATTACTTTGTGCAGACAGCTCGAAAACACCTAAGGTAGTCATAGTGAAGGCCTCCCTTTTCGTTAAAAAAGTAAAACCATCTCCCAATATCCTCCTCTCCCACGCCAAAGTACTAGAAAATTCGAATTCCCTTTATATTTTACGAAAAGTAGGGATGAAAGTTTTCACAATACCTGCTGGCACTCTAGACGGCAGTATTGATTCTCCTATTGTTGGCCCCATCCCGAGTCTCGTGTGTGTAGGCATTGTAAAGAATAGCGCTTTTTCTGGTGCATATACAGAAAACCCTTATTTTTTTCACCACTACAACGTTAACCACATAGCTCTTTCCGTAGAAGGGCGTCTGATACCGTCCCGTCCCTTCCAACCAGATTTTGCGAATGATTTGTATTCAAGAGATTACTGGTCCTTGTTCACCTGTACTGGTCGTGACCTCAGTGATGCTGCCCTAGATATTTCTTATGAAGATTATAAAGGTGGCTGCATGTTGCATATGTTCGATTTGACTCCAGACAACTGCCCCGGCGCCCCACACCTAAGCCTTGCGAAACAAGGCACAGTGCGCCTGGAATTAAAGTTTGCCACTGCGCCTACGACACCCGTCAACGTCATATTCTACTGCCAGTATCAAACCGTAACGGAAATAGACAAAAACCGCAGTATTATAATCGACCAGTAAGCGTCCGAACTAGCCTGCCTTCATGGATACTCTACAACTTTCTAGGCTCGCTCGCAAAGACACCAAACTATCCAAAATGTATGCTGGCACATTTCCTTGTGATTTGCTTCCAAAACACCCAGTGCGTGAAACGTGTCTTTTTATAATAAATAAAGACTTCCATTATTCCCCAGGGTCCCACTGGGTCGCTGTCATGCTTCAACCCAAAAAAAGAAACGCCGTGTACTTCGACAGCTACGGCGGACGTGCCAACAATGCTCACATTGATGCTTTCTTAAAGAAAAACAGTGACAGTTGCGACTATAACACAGCAAATCTTCAATCTCCCTGTTCAAATGTGTGTGGTGCTTATTGTTTGTACTTTTGTTATCATGCTGCGAGAGGACATTCATTACGTGACATTGTTAAGAATTTTGATAGCAAGACCAAGAAGCGCAACGATTTAAAAGTTGCAAAATTCGTAAGACTCATTTTCAAGCACACATTCGCGCAAGTGCGCCGAGATTTGCTCTGCTTTAATCAGACTGGACTATTTTCGTAATTTGCGGGATGACTTTATTTATTTATTTATTTATTTATTTTTAACTTATTTTATTTATTTATTTATTTGTACGTATAGTTTATAGTGTGAACATGCAATAAACCAAGAGTAAAACGCAAATTCTACATACTGGAAATTTATTCACAATACGAATAGATGTTAGTATTTACAGGGGTCAACCGGAGGTTAGGCTACATGAATAATATAACGGTTGACAGTCTACACGATCAACTAGTAGAACGAATTTGTTCTTAGACTAGAAAACAAAAGTATGAGAATGATATTTTTTTTCTTTTGAATATTTTTAAAAGTCAGACATGCAAATTCGCTAAAAACCCAATATTTCGACACGCGCTGCCAATGCGGCCCCCATCTTCAAAGCTATTTATGAAAAAAATAATAAATACCGCTCTGAGAATGGGGCATGCATTAGACATGCGCGCGTCTATTTTTT